>JBBPDC010000011.1:845927-860141 GCA_037974485.1 Hemigrammopetersius urotaenia | reverse complement strand
TGTGTGTGTGTGGGGGGGGGGGGGGGGGGGGGAACACCCCCCCCCCCCCCCCCCCCCAGTTAAGATAATTATCTCAGAAAATGAATGAATAGACATCATTCAGAGTGGCGTAATGAGAAACTCCATTCTTAGTCAATCAAGTCAGACCAGTTCACAGTAGTTGTGATAGGAACCTTCTGAAGTGTTTAGTGCTATTTAAAGGTACATCACAGACACGTATTACAGTTATTAGTTACCACTGTAAAGAAACCTGGTAATTCTGTACAATTAACCTTTACATATCTAACCACTGTTTATTTACATGACTTTGAATTTGGAAAATGACTTTGATTGTATGTGAGTAACTGAATCATGCAGAAACTCTTCTTTAAAGAGAGAAATGGAACTACTGAAAATATGCACGAGTCCTTCAGGTGGCCTCAAGTTCATTTGTGCTCAATGCACTTGAAGCCACCGGTTTTATTGGATAAGTAAGCCTGGTGCTGTCCCTGTTTGACCTACCCGCAATGTCCCAAAGCTGCAGGCGAATGACTGTCCCGTGGTCCCAGTTGAGGACCTTCAAGGCGAAGTCCACCCCGATGGTGGCCCTGTAGTGCTGGGAGAAGACCTGGTGGACGTAGCGTTTGATGATGGCAGTCTTCCCCACGCCTAGGTCTCCAATCACCAGCACCTTCAGCAACCTCTCCTGCTGCATCCCCACCCAGATCACTGAAGAAACTCTCCAAAAATCAAGAAAACTTTGGTTACCTGGTTGGAGCACATATCCCTCACTTTCCTGCTTTTCTAAAATCTCCTTTTAATGACCACTCTGGGGAAAAGCACTGAAACATCCTATTCAGTCCAGCTGTACAAGTTCAAAACAAGTGCCAGAAGTGTCTACACGCAGTACAGCTGACCAAAAGAAAGACACTTTTCATCGCGCCTGGCTGAAGTGTGAGATCTTCACATCCCCACCATGAGCCGTTAACCCGTGTGATTACAGCGCTGTCTTGAAAAAACACCACCCTCCAGAGCTTCAGCACTCACCACACCAGCAGTCTTAGTCAAGTCAGTAGAAAAGCCAACGCAGCATCTGGTGAGTCCCCCAAGAAACTACATCTCCCAGAATGCCGTGTCACGTCCACACGTAAAGTCTGTATTAAAGCAAACCAACAAAAACAGGGAAGAGTGACAGGCCTTCAGAAAAACAACACGAGACCACGATTTAGAGAGGTGTGTCAACCACTTAATTTGCTCCTTTTTAAGTCGAGGCCAAGCATTATTTTTGATTGATGAGGAATGCCACCAAGCAGATCAGTCACCGTTTTAGACTATAAACGACATCAGATGTGTGAAGTCCGGGCAAAAACACACCAGTTGAAAAGTATATGGAAATGAATCCCTTGACAGTCCCTGCCTCGTGCCTGGGATATATGCAGACGTCCGATATATACATGTATGTAAATAACATATCGCATATAATAATATAAATACGTTCTGTTTAACGTAGGCTATATGTAGACAAAGCAACATCTTTAAAACATCTCTGCATTTGCATATTTAGCTACTTATGAAGCAGACCAGGACAGATAGATTTCCTAACTTTGTTTCGTTTTGCAGTAGCAGAGCCTGGTTTCTGCTGCCCGTATGTTCTGAGTTTTACGGCAGTGGTGCTGATGCGGGATGAGTCAGGCTGTGGGATGTTGCTGCCATTTCATCAGCACAATTCCCAAACATTCCCCCCGTGCGTGGAGGACAGGACGGCGGAGAGGGGCGAGGCCGTGTCGGGGGTGTCTGGGCTGGTGTGAGAAGCTGTGAGCAGTGTGGGGTGTCTGTGGTTAATGAGAGAGGGGCAGTGTCTGTGTGTGGAGTGCTACTGTGTACTGGCTGCACCTGTTTACTCCCTCTGTTGTTTTCATCGTTATGCTGTAAGCCACTAGGCAGGCTGGAGCATGCATTGCTAAAAACTGCGTTTTCTAGAAAGTCCACCATCCTTTCAGGAGCATGGAGTCTGCATTTACTGAGCTGTGAGCAGCCAGCCTAACGCAGTGAGTAGAACAGACTCCACTGAGGCTCTCCCTCCATACCAACTAATCCTAACACCGTCAAAAACAAAGATACTGTACGATGGGCTTGTTTAACATGGAGATGTCTGCATAGTGTGTAATGTCTGGGCCCCAGGCTTTAGTCTACAGCCCAGTTTTATAGTGTTCTCTTAATAAAGTAGCCATATTAATACATTCAGCATAATGTGTTCTATTTAGCACCAACATAGAGCTAATAGCCTTGTAACAATCCTGGAAACCTCCTGTATGGAGCCATACAACTATATATGTCAGGTTGCCCATCGAAGAGAACCAGTGCAAACACCCAGTTAAGCTTTCTAGTGGTTCTTTGAGGTAAAGGGTTCTTTAGTAAAGCAGCTAGAACCATGACAACTCAAAGTGGATGTTTGCATTGTTTCTCTTTGATTGAGAAATTCATATATGGTACTTTTAATTGTTCTAAATAGCATTGATTACCTTGTAACAATAGTGGATCCCTTATGTGATGCTAGCACATAATGCAAACACATACTTAAGACTTATAGTGCTTCCTTCACTTAAAGTGTTCTTTAGAAAAGGCCACAGTTATATGTAGAATATGTGGTCCAGGAGGACAATATTTGGTCTCATTGTGTACATAATATGTTTGGAATAACAGTAAAGCTCTACTCGACTTGTCTGGACTAGAACCATGACAGCTCAAAGAACCATTAAAGGTTTGCTTTGGTTCTCTTTGATGGAAAAATGCATACATGGTTATTTTTATGGTTGTATGTAGCACTAGTTACCTTGTAACAACAGTTCCATTTTAGTGCTATATTGAAATATGAACAGAGAAACACATATAAGTTTCTCAATTAAAAAGAACCAATGCAAACACCTTCTAATGGTTCCTTGAGTTCAAGGGATCTTTAGTAAAGGTGACAGTTATGTGTAGAACTATTAGAAGGTTTGCATTGAGTCTCTTTGTTGGAGTAACTCGTGTATGGTTATTTTTACGGTTATAAACACGCACTGAAACACTCTAATTGTTCTTTGTGTTGTCATGGTTCTACATATAACTGTTGCTTCATTAAAGAACCCTAAGAACCTTTTAAAGTGTGGGCTGGACGTCCTGTTTAGGGTCACTCTGTCTATTTAAAAGGGCTTTAAAATGAAGGAGGACAGTAGCTGAGCATGTTATCAGTATGACAGGTAGGATGGACAGAGAGAATGGATGATTGATTAGGAAAACTGACTCGGTGTATGAGATCCAGACCTGTTCCAAACTGACAAACATGTCAGATGTGGGTATATGTTTATGTGCATGCAGCAGACAAGTCCTCGCCAGGGCTACGGCATCCAGCGGGGGGACAATAGGACCATGGCTGCTGGCTGGCTGCCTGAATACTGTGGCCTTTAATGTTTGCACTGGCAGGCGTTCTGTGTAATCCTGGCTGGGCACAACAGAAAGTGTGTGTGTGTGTAACTGGAGACAGACATCAGAAGCCCATCAGCAGCACAGCTCAAACAGATTATAACCAACCCCAGTGCTGAGTGATGTATCCTGTAAATACTGACATACTGGAACTGGTGTCACATATTAATATTGTGTTATTATTAGTGTTAGTAGAAGGAATGCAGCTTACTGAGTGACTCAGATTTTTTTGGTTTTAAAGAACAGTTCAAATCAGAAACAATTCGGGCATATTTGAGGCATATCCTCTACAAAGAACTCAGTGCTACACACTTAAATGCACAATGACTATCTACTTTCTCAGTTGATATTTTACAGTTCAGTATCATTTATAATCTATGGTTAATTTGTTGCTAGTATTTAAAAATCAGAAAAAGCCATCTTTATTCCTAGTGTATTTACTGAAGAGGTCGTGTTAATAAATCAACAAATCATACATGCTTCTGTACAAATAAAGGGTAGGCATCAAATCAAGTATTTATAACATTACATTCTATGAAGTTACAGTACTTTAACATGTGTACATGTAAAATTATATATAGTGTTCTATATAAGAATATGTGAGTTATAATAATATATAACTATCGGTGAGGGGCTGGGGTTAGGGTTACATTCTGATGAGCCTATCAGCTGTCCCTTTCATAGAAGATACAACTACTGGTTTTCAATAGATTTAAAAAAAAAAAACATTTCGTAAAAGATATCAGTGAATGTGACGAATTCTTTTTAAAGGTTAAACCCAATTTTTCATTTTGCTTCTAAGCCAACCTCTAAGATGTTTTGAGGTAATGCTGTTCCAGATGTGATCACCAGTGCGTGTCAGTTGAAACACATTCTTACAGAAGTTTGATGTTTAGTTGCCAAGAGATTAAAACCACTCAGCCCTGCAGTGACAATTTTTCTCCCTTGACACACTTGGAACGCTTAGAGGTTGCAGGGGGAAAAAAAGACTTTTTTTTACTTTTCCATGTAAACCTCATTAACATTCAGAGGCAAGATCACACTTGGCAGAACAGTATAGGAAATACAACACAGGCAATGTCATGGCATCAGGCGTTGATGTGTCTGTGCGTATGTGTGTATGTTATTCCTTACTAGCTTGCACTGTATTTGTTTCTTGATCTCCACAGAGCCGGACAACCATGGAGGCGATATGGCTTTACCAGTTTCGTCTGATCGTCATTGGAGACTCTACAGTGGGGAAATCGTGTTTGATTAGGCGCTTCACTGAGGGCCGCTTCGCCCAGGTGTCCGACCCCACAGTCGGCGTGGACTTCTTCTCTCGCCTGGTTGAGATCGAGCCTGGGAAGCGCATCAAACTCCAGATTTGGGACACTGCGGGTCAGGAGCGCTTCAGGTACTGTAGCACTGTGACTTTACATTCATGTTTTCGCTTCTGAAGTCCTGAGTTCGGTTAAAAAGTTGTTAAACACAGTTGATAAATAAATGCAAAACAGCAATGCTGGGTTGGTAATTAATTGCTGATGAAAAGGCAGTCATTAAAAATCATGTAATAGACGCATACTTTTAAGGCTATATTTGTGATAAAAAAAACACTAAATGAGTGCCACTAATGAAATGATGCACAGTGATGCACATGCTTATACAGTGAGTCATAAACTTAGTTAAGATAAAACATTCAGAGAGATACAAAGAGATTCAGAGGGACAGACTGTCGTTGAATTTCTGGTTCAGTGTTTTTTCTCAAAACCTGTACACGGACAAGCTGCTTATTTAGGTACACCTACCTGCAATCACTGTCCATTTTATCAGCTCCTCTTTCCATGTAGGTGCACTGTGTAGTTTAGTTACATACTGTTGTTTAGTTTTTGTTAGGCCTCTTTATCCAAGTTCTTTAATGATCAGAACCCCCTAAAGATTTACTTCTTTATTTTTATATGCCATTACGTCTCACATAGAAATTTGACCAATATAATTTGCATGATGTAACAGCAATATTTTTCAGTGAGACCATTTTGAACTCCAAACCTCAGTGCAGCTCATTAAAGCCTAAGTGTAGTACTTAGTGTGCATTGTTTCCTCTAGAAGCATAGATTTCCCCAAAAGACATCAATAATAAAAAAAAAAAGACACAAAGAATTCAGGAAAAATTATTCTGAAGGAAACTTCGATCTATTCCTTTATTCAGCAAACTCCAATTATACATTGATCTTGAACCTCCTGGTGGTAAATCGTCAGACCAACGATTGTCCCCATGGCAACCAGGCTGAGGTATCTCTCCACTGGAAGTCCTGAAAAGAGCTGAGTGTCTGCACACTCTTTCAGTGGTGACAAATCCGCTCTTACGTCAAAGATATTTCTGACCCCTGTGATTCAGTGAGGCACATGTTATACATTTCCTCGGCTGGCATCTGCTGAAAGTCTTTTTTTTTTTTTTACCCCTCAGTAACGCCAGCTTTGGTGAACACATCTTAATCATCCATTTAGGCTGGAGCATCACTGGCACGTTTCTGTGGTGCAGTGTTGGCTCTGAATGCATTCCTGTGATCTCTAAGATATATAAGGTTCTCTCTACATCAACATGCACTGTAGCTTCACACTCGCAGCTTAGTGCTTTTAGTCTTTGAAGTTTGTTGACCTTGCATTCTTACTGTATTATTCCCTCCATCTACTTTGACAGACTGAAATGTGGTTCATATATTTTCATTTTTTTGCCAGATATGCTGAATACAACGGCAAGCAATAGTTTCTCAGATGTATGACCTTCAATGGCAAGAGACCACTGCTGGCCAGCTGCTTTCTTAGCACAATCAGGAATACCAGCATAGTCATGGCATATGACTGGATGTTGCACAAGTCGTTTCCACGTTTTTTTGGCAGCTTTATCAGATGCATATATTTTATTGGAGCCACTGTACAGTTAGAGCTTGTAGCTACAGTACAGTCCATCAGTGGTCAGTTTTGAAACTCAGGACCTGTTTGTGGGACACAGTTGTATGGCAGACTATTCTCAACTCAGCTGTGACATTGACGAGACTCAGCAGTGAGGTGTAAAAACCCCAGCAACAAGGCTGCCCCTGGTGTCCTGAATAAAATAGCCAATGAGTTTAGGAAACCCAGTGCATGTCTTTTTTCTCAGACAGACACATAACTACACAGCCATTCATGTCTTTTTGCCCCTCCTGCAGGTCCATCACCAGGGCCTACTACCGGAACTCTGTGGGCGGCCTGCTACTCTTCGACATCACAAACCGTCGTTCTTTCCAGAACGTTCACGAGTGGCTAGAGGAGGCACGCAGCCACGTGCAGCCGCACAGCATCGTCTTCCTGCTTGTTGGCCACAAGTGTGACCTGGAGGCGCAGCGGCAGGTGACACGGCAGGAGGCAGAGAAGCTGGCGGCGGCGTACGGCATGCGCTACGTGGAGACATCAGCACGCGACGCCATCAACGTGGAGAGGGCCTTCACAGAGCTGACGCGGGACATCTTCGAGCTGGTGAAGCACGGCGAGATCACCATCCAGGAAGACTGGGAGGGGGTCAGGAGTGGATTTGTGCCCAACGTGGTGCACTCATCCGAGGAGGTGACCAAGAGTGAGCGCCGATGCCTCTGTTGATCAGGCTGAAGCCTCCCGTGACCCGAACCACTCCTGTTCAGGATTCCTACAATCACAGGGCAATCTTTCAGCCCTCAGCTATGATATAAACCCTTGCCTGCCTGCTGAATGCTTCCCAAGTCTACCCAGCCTCTCTGGTTCTGCACTGTCCCATTAGTACCTAGACTGTCCCAAGATGAGAACTTAAAAGGCCAGAGCACACCAACCCAACAAAGACCAACATTATATGGTTGGGAGTTATAACTGTTTAGAAAAGAACCGAAAAACCAAATAAACTTGTGTGAATCAGGGAGAACATTCTGAATGACTGGGAATGGAAAGAACAATCTGGAAGAGTGTGGATGGTTAGAACAGTGTGAAGGTAAGCCTTCTGGAAAAGTGAATGAATATGGGTCCATTTTAGAATGGTCCGAATGGGGTCAGGGGGACATTCTAGAAAAGTACGAATGGGAGAGATTTTCTAGAACATCCTACCAATCACAGGTATGGCACACCAACCAAATGTTTGTTTTTTATTCAGGCTGGTGTGTTCTGGCTTTACATCCATTGATCAATAAAAAAAGAAGAGTCTATGCCAAGAGACAAAATTCAGCACCTTCAACCTCCCCTTATAGTCCAATCAGAACCTTACTTCAGCACCTTAGCCCTATCTACACACCTGTCAATCATTTGAAAGTCAGGAGCCCGAAGATGTTTCCAAGGTGTCTCCGAGCCTGCTGAAGGCATTCAGAGATTGTTCTGCAAGATGAAAAACCAGAGATGACTTTGTTGTTTTCTTGCAGACTTTTAAGTGATGACTGTAAAAAGAACAGCTGTTTGGTGCTCAAAGTGATAATATGCTGCTTGAGCTAAAAAACAAAACAAAAAACAAAACGACTGAAAGACTTCTTCCTTGGTTGAGATGAATATCCATGAGGGAACGATAGAGACAAGTGTTTTGCAATATAGTACATGATGTTGAAGTCAAAACAGACGCGAAGCGAAAGAGAACATGATTTCTCAACAGAAAACTAGCCTGTTTTTCTTAGTTCATATCCAATGATCTGAAGAGTCGTTGAACTTGATCATGAACTGTAACCTGAAGTACAAAAGTTAACATCTAATTTAAAAGTGTGCTTCTGTTTAACTGACCAAAGTGATAAAAGTTTGCAATCAAAGAAATGAGCCACAGAAGGACAATGGAAATAAGGTGCACTGTTCTACAACACTCCTACACGTCTCCGATGCCGTCTGCTTCTCCATGCAAACTTAACTTGTGCATTCTTCCGAGTGTTTTCAGATGTTACAGCTAGGGATTGTACCGTCTTATGCGAACAGCTGGGTTGCACTGGTGTTCTTACCAACACGCTATTAAACCCCATTATAATACCCTTTACAGATTTCTCCCATTTCCCAAACACGCATTTTGGTTCAACCCTTCTGTGATAATCTGCATGACCAAAAGTAATACACATTTACTTTCTGCTACAAGTTTCTCGCTGTGCTTTTCCTGCTCAGTCCAAAACCAATTCATCACACATTGCCCACCTGGCAGACCTGATTAGACGCATAAGTTACTGCTGAATGGGATAAAGTGAATGTCCGTTAGTCTTGTGGCTGAGCAAGATGTCTGCATGCTAATCAAGACCTACAGTACTGACCTCTGCAGCAGTAATGCCATCCTTACAATGTTTGCTTTTCATTGAGTGAGCTATCAAACTGTGCAGCCCTAATCATATTACTCTTCAATTCTTTAAGGTGCTTTCTGTAGAAAAACACTTTTCTCCTATAGGACCATATTTGAAAATGTTTGGAAGTTTATAGAAACTTTTAAAGAATTTCAAATAAAGTAAAGGATCCCCACACCAGGGATGCACCAGTCATGAGCTTTTATGGCCAATTGGAGATCCTTTACAGCCAAATTGGCTGATTTTTATTTGGCTTGTATAACCTAAAGCTCACAATGTGTATAAACACAAACACATTAACTCATTTCCATCGTTTCTATTAATCAAGGAAGAAATATTTTAAGCATAATAATTCACTTTAATAACCTGATATGGCATTTTAATTCATAAAGGCTGCCCATTTGAAAATATATATCAACCAAGGCCCACATGGAAATTAAGAGGCAAACTGGTTATTTAGCACAATGAGTTGTGCAGAATTATGCTACAACACAGATTCTACAGCAGCATTTAGATACGGTGAGTGCTCACATTCACACCATAAAAATGGCCAAAATAAAATAGAATTGTGTGTTTGGAGCAAAAATCTGGGCATACTTATTCTATACCAAATCCTGAGTTATTTCTATAACCTTTATATTAATGTGGCAACTCTTTAAACTTACCATTACATTTACAAAAAAAGCTTCTCCAAAGAACCATTGTTTGAATTTTTTTTACTAAATCAAAAAGCGTTTCTAAAACCCTTATTTGGTACCTTTATTGTTCAGAGCATTCCTGAGTCAATCCTGTCTTTTTAAACCTGAGAAGTTGGTGTTGGGCACACTCTGGATTGGGCTTGCCTCTCGATTCTCCTTCTTTCAAACCCACAGATGCTGACATGAATGGATCTGAGCTCAATGCAAATATCAATAACTTGTTACAAAGTTGTGACACTCTGTACCTCTATCAAAAGAACTTGAAATGTACTAAGGATTAAAGTACCATTACAAGACTAACAGGCTCTTTGTAAGAATGGAAAATTCTTAATATCATTGTGTTGTAGTCCAGTCCCTACCACCAGATGGCAATGTTTAATAATATGGGGCTCATATATGCAATTCTAAGGTTTAGATTACTTACAGTAGACATTTTCCACAAAAAAGTAATAATTATGCAGTCTGTTATCTGCTGGAAGAAGCCATAACCTTTGACGACCACTACTAGACCTGGTTTGGCATTCTAATAACAGGGAAACACATTAAAAACAGACCATCTTATCCATTTCGTTTCTTTCTTCAAAAGCTTCATTATGAGTTGCTCATTCGGTATTTAATGGATACAATGTGACAAATAAATACAGATGAGAGACAGAAGGAAAAAAATGAGGAAAAACAGCAGGCTTCAAAAGAAGAGGTGAGAGCTGCAGAAAACGATAGAGATAGAGAGAGGAGGAGAAAGACGGTGAAGGGGAGGAATCAGGATAGACTGGAAAGTCGACCAATGAACAACGAGGCTCCCCTTCAGAACACCTGCCCTCGGTGTTCACGCGCCTTCTCTCCACGTTCTGACTCATCAGAATTTTAAATTAACAGGACACAGCTCCCATAAACAGAAAACAGGTTAGTGAATACACAGCGTAAGCTTAAGAGTCAAACTTAACAGCTGCGAAAAGCAGAGGACAGTGGAAAACTGGTAAAATTTTGTACGAAGCGAAACTATTGATTATACTTAAAAGAATACAAAAGAAAAGTTCCCGCTGTTTGATTTCTTTTTCCTTTTTACTTGAAAAAATACTTTAAAAAGTAACAAATCAATAGATAACAGTGTAGAGGCAGGTAGACATGTGGGGTGGTTTTACTAACAGGGGAGGGACTCGGGGTGTGGGGGAGGGAAGGCAGGGCAAAACCGTGCCCCTCCTCTAAGACTTCTCAGCGGATTTGATGAGGTTGTCTTTGCTCCTCCTCTTGACGTCCCAGTTATAGACGCGTGCCATATCTGGAAGGTAATCTGTTAAGGAATGACGTTCATTTTGTGCAATTTACATCAGCTCTTACAGGATCAGAGCATTTGACAGTTTTTTTAATTACAACACGTCAAAGCAAACAACCAAATCATGAGTTGAAAAAAAAAAAAAAAGTATTATGAACAAATATGAATAGACTAGCCTGAGTTTCAATGTCTACCTGAGCACTATGATAATTTTAGAGTTTAGAGCTGTAAACAAGAAAGATCTTCCACTGAGTGATCTTAGGATGTTCCAGTAAGCCTGTATCAGCTGAATGATACATGAATGATGAATGATACATAACGCATCAAGAGATCGGAAAGATATGCCGGTGTTGGCCATTAATGGAACTAAATGTCATAAGCAGCTACAGCCTCTTTCACTGCAGTTCAAAAGCACTTATACAATCTTTTGTCTTAACCTCATCCATACAGACAAGTTCTTCCTCACTGCCCGGCTCTTTTAAAAAAAATAGTCCGGCAAATCTTGGCAAAAATGTACAGTTTCTACATTCAACTCCAAATGTAATAAATCTGTCCATCTTGGTTGGTCAACATTAAGTGGAAATTAGTGTTTTGGCAAACAAGCACATGTATTATAGAAATAGTTAATCTAAGACGAGGTGAACTAAAAGTACCACATTGACAAAACCTTCTTCCCATTTTACCATTGCTTTTCTTATTCACTTCTTTTAACCGGATCAGAGAGTTTAAACACACTACTGGCTTGTGACTGCTTGTTAAAGTGTGTAGTGTGGCTCCAATGTAATAAGCTCAGGACTGCAAGCATAACGTGATTGAAGTTTAAAATGGAAGTACTTCTGATGAGTGCTTGTCTAGAGCAGTTACAGGGTCTAAAGCCTAAAGGATTCATATGTAAAACATTGAGTGTTTTTCAGCAGCATCTATAGTACTGTGACACTGCAAAAACTACATCATTCAGTATGATGGTATCAAAGCAGAATTCTTGCGTTTTCAGACTTATTTAGTGCCTGATAAATATAGCTTATGGGTGTACTGGCGCTGGGTTGTCTTGTACTGTCCCCGAGCACGACTTTGCCCCACCGCACTTCCACTTCACTTAATTTTACGTACCCAAGCATGCTTACGTCATCAAATTGCTAACTGCATTATCCTTTTCGTCCAGAGAGCTGCCAGATTTATGGAGTGCAGTCTGTACCTTCAGATACAAAAACAGCATTTTTTTTCACCTTCTTATGACTTTGCTCAGTGGGTCTTTGTTATATGTCCAGCAGAGCGATCACGCTAGTCAAATGAACTGGAATTTGGACATCGAAGCTGGAATCAGTTCTTCTTCAAGAGGGAGTCCTTTAGCAAGTCACAGCTGCTGTACCAAAAATATGATGCAGGAGTTCAAAGAAGATTCACACCATTTTCTAAACGACTCCTCATTCTCCAAAATATACATTTCATAGTCAAGAGGAACTGGAAAGAAAGAAAATGTGCATGGTAGCTAAAGCTTATGCTGATCAATACAGGGACTTCTTTGGAGAGAAAAAAACACTCCTTGGGTAGCTGTACAAAAGAGATTTCTACTGACAGACTAGTGCACCCAGTCAGAAAAAAGTTTAAATTCCAAATTCATTTCCAACTCAAAGCATCTGGATGACTTAAGTTTAAGACTCATGCACACACTGGGGGTAAGGATACTGACTTCAGTGGTTGTGAACTGGTCTCGAAGGAAGTCCAAATCCTCTTCTAGGGACTCCAAGTTTCGGGATGCTGTGGCGAGGTTCTTCTCCAGGAGTGACTGAGCTTCGTCTATATCATACTCCAACATTACGTTTGCCTTTTTCAGAAAGAGACCAAAAGTGTGAAGAATGAGACTGATGGTGGTATAAGCTTCCATTATGCACCAGTCTAATTAGCCATTTAGCTCCAAAGCAAAAGCAAAGAAAACCTCAGATGTTCCATGAAAATGAATGTATCAGACTGATATTATATGTGCTGTACTTAGCAATTATTTCCACAATTGATTAATCAGGAAAAATTTACAATAAATATCACTTAAAATTTTACATACACAATGTTTTGGTTAAGAAATGAACCATTTTGATATTTATTTTTCTACCTACTAAGCAGTAAGTCGACTGCTTTACAAATGAGCTAGCTGACAATGTAATTTGTGACCTATTGTTACTTGCTGTGCTGTGGCTTAAGTATGTTTTTCCCCCCTCACGCATTATAGTCCTCCTGTTGTGAATACGGAAAGCTACTGGAAGCATTAGGTGAGCTCAGTTTTACACAATTTACAAGAAACTGCATCTTGAGTAGCAGTATCAGTATTACATCTGGATGAAGCCAAGCAACATAAAATCACAAATGCAAATGCACTCAAGACGCAATTTTAAACGGATACTAATTATCATAGAAACTACTTTAGGACTAGGGAAGAGACTGTTCTTTCAGACTGCCTGTATTTAATGCAACCATTGCTGCTCCTTAGCTCATCTCCTGATGTGAGCCACAGCTCTGTTTTAAATCAGTGAGAGTGAGAGAATCACCTTGGCTAAACTTTACCTCACCTCAACATGGTAATGATGATGACACTGGAGGCTCATTCTTAACAACTGATGTCTTCTAAACACTAACTGATGTGCTTTTCATTTAACCGAACAGAAAAATTGACAATTAGATGTTCTATACGAGCTAATTTGCATATTACTCAGCACACAGTAACCGGATTTGAGTCTGGCTGCCCGGAAAGAAGGTAAGTGACTAAGATCTGATCAGGATACCAAGTACAAATGAAGTCTGTTTTTAGATGTTAAAAAAGAAGCATATCCATTTTTCTAGTCGCTGAAATGCTCAACGCCACACCTTTTTAAATTAAAAGACAACAGACATGTCAACCCAGCTAACTAATAAGATTCATTGTCATCTGATTATAGATGTTGACCTTTGCTGTTGCTACATCTATACTAGAGGTGGGGATAGATTTTTTTTTTAATCTAGATTAATCTCATTGTAATCTTGAGATTAATCTAGATTAATTCATGTAAACCATAAATATGCCTCCAAATGATCCCCAGATCACTTTAATTTCATTTGGAACTCAGTTTAATACATTACCCTTAAAGAAAATGTAAATATTAACCTGAGGTTTAAATACGGAAAAGTCAGGAATGAGAGAGAGAGAGACAGAGACAGAGAGAGAGACAGAGAGAGAGAGACAGACAGAGAGAGAGAGAGACAGAGAGAAAGAGAGCGAGAGAGACAGAGAGAAAGAGAGAGAGAGATGATCGCACGAAAGAGAGAGACAGAGAAAGTGAGAGAGAGGGACAGAGAGACAGAGACAGCGAGACAGAGACAGCGAGAGAGAGAGACAGCGAGAGAGAGAGACAGAGAGACAGAGAGAGAGACAGAGAGAGAGACACAGAGAGAGAGACACAGAGAGAGAGACACACAGAGAGAGACACACAGAGAGAGACACACAGAGAGAGACACACAGAGAGAGACACACAGAGAGAGACACACAGAGAGA
>JBBPDC010000011.1:830617-845294 GCA_037974485.1 Hemigrammopetersius urotaenia | reverse complement strand
CACACACACACACACACACACACACACACACACACACACACACACACAGAACACCTTTTCACAGTCAACCTTCACTAAGTGATGTTTATCCCTCCATGTCGGACCCCTCAGTTCCGATCCGCTTCCTGTGAGTTCTGTGTATTGGGGCCTTTGCCATGCCCTGCTGGGCCGAGAGGCTGCCATGGTGACACAGCAGATCAGAGTGTGAATGTGACCGGAGGAGATGTGAAATGTGTGTCAGTGGAAGAGTCTGAGAGAGTTGAGCAAAAGAGACACTTTAGAAGAGGGTAAAGTGAGCACTGCTGCAGGGTTTTAAGACATTTAAACTTAACAGATAAAGTGAAGAGCTGTGGTTAAAGTGGAGGCTTTGGTTAAAAGTGTTACAGCTAAGATTAAACAAGTCAAAAGACCATTATCTCCCCAGTATTGGATTTATTTTTTTCAGTCTGCACAACCACATATATCCCCACACACTGTCATATCTACAGTAATTTAAAAATTCATAATAACAAAAAAATATGAACATGGTGGTGATGGGAACCAGATGTCCTCAACACAAATATAATTACTGTATGTTTTTATGTAGCACTTGTGCTTTGTGGTCCACAAGAAAACATGTCCATAATATTTGAACTTGATATTAGTAAACCTAGACTTAAAATTAAGTACTGCTAGAAGACCAAGATTCTACCAAAAATAGAGCTAGATCTCCATCTGAGACCTATCAGATCACAAACAGAGAATTGTTAGTTTATTGCATGAAAATGCAGTTGTTATCTTAAGTGCTCAGTGAAGCAGGTCTTCAGTGCTGTTTGAAGACAGTGAGGGTCAGAGGAAGTTTGTTCTGTCCCTTTTGTGTCAAAGCTGAGAAACGTCTCTGTGTATGTCTCTGACCTTTGAGAAGAGGTGGGTCGAGTTGGGCCGTGCTTGAGGGCGAGCCGTGACCCGTGGTGTGATCAGTGCTGACAGGGAAGACAGAGCTGGACCACTTTTTGCTTTGTAGGCAAGAATTAGAGTTTATATCTAATCCGAGTAGCCACAGGAAGCCAGTTCCTAACCAGTTTCAGAGGGATGTTTTTTCTTCGTTAAGCCACTCAGCACATCAGCTTGAGGCCTGAACCAGTGAAGAAATAGTCACAGATGATTCCAGATGATCAGGTCATTAGTATATCAGTCAGGTGATTATTAATGCTGAGTGGTTGGAACTGCATTCAGTCTTTTGGTCCTCAGTGGAAGGCCAGCCAGGAGTGGGTGGTGAGGAATTGACAGATTGTCTTGTCATTATAAAGACGGAATCTGTACGTATGTGTCTTCTGAACTTAAAATATAATGTTGATACAATTATAGTACAACAGTGGTCATTTAAAAACAGATTTATTTGGGTAGTTTTTTCATTTTGTTCCTCCTTTGCTTAGCAGCACATTGGGCAGCAATGTGACGCCATCCTTCGCATTTGACTGCTCTCTCTGAATCTTGCCAAGCGGCGTTTATCTGTTTATGGTCATTCTGGAATGTTCTACACCAGGTGAGTTTTGGCCGCCCCTGCTTCCGTTTTCCTCCTTGTGGGATCCATGTCATGGCTGTCTTTGAGTGACGGTGTTCAGGGAGACGTAGAATGTGTGCAGCCAGTTTTATTCGGTGTTCAGTTATGGTTTCAGACAGCGGACGCATGCTTTCCCTTCTCAGCACTTCCTCATTTGCAATGTGATCTCGCCAATTTATTCACAGGATCTGCTGGAGGCATCTCAGGTGAAAGACGTTAAGTTTCTCAACAGTTTTCGCAGTGCTTTTCCATGATTCACAGGCATATAGGGCTGTCGGTAGGACAACGGTGCTGTATAGCCGCAGTTTCATGTGTGTGGTTATAGTAGTGGAGGACCACACTTGGTGCATTCTTTGAAAGCTTGGTGCTGCTTTTCCAATCCTGCAGTTAATGTCAGCTTCACTGTTGCCATCGTTTCATATTGTACTGCCCAGGTAAATGAAGTGGACCACTGTTTCGATGTCAGTATGGTTGATCTGGACAGTCAGTGTGTCGATTGCTCTGGCTGTTGTTGCAATCAACTTTCATGGTCTTTTTTTCAGAGTCCAATGATAATTCAGAGTCCAACTTTCACTGCAGTTTGATCTAAATCTGTTGTGAGGTGCTGCAGGTCATCTTTGTTCCCAGCCAATAAAACAATGTCATCGGTGAAGTCTAGGTCCCTCAGTCATGTTTGGTTGTTTAGATCGTAGTCTGACTATCAGAATTAGAAGAGGGGATAGGATGCATCCCTGTCGCACTCCAGTAGCTATGAAAAAACTGGTATTTCCTGTATCCATTCTGACACAACAACAGGATTTTTCATCTAGACTTTGAAATAAGTTGATGTAGTTCTGGGGAATGCCTTATAGCCAGGCAATGTTCCCTGTGTATGTAACGCCTTTTTAAAATCTATGAAATTCAGGCAAGGTTTCGTAGTGTAAATATGGGTTCTGTGCAGGATTATTTTTTCTGTTCTTCTCAAAGTATGGTATCCACTGCCGTACGCAATTTGTTGAGTATGACAGCGCAAAACACTTTGCCACGGATAGAGTATGATGCCTTGCCAGTTGTTGCAATCAGACAGATCTCTTTTTTTCGGTAATTTTACTATTAATCCGTCCTGCCAACATTGCAACACTGTTGATCAATTTAGTCAATTCTGTTACAAGGTCATTGCCGCCATGTTTGAGCATCTCTGCAGTAATTTCATCTAGTCCTTTAGTACAAGTCTGTGTATTCTTTAGGTTGTCCGAACCTCTCTTTTTCTGTTTTAGTGCAGTCTCTGTTAATCTTTGCTGCTTTTCTGTTGTTGATAAGTTTCCATGTTTGCTGTTGTATCCATTGTTTTTTTCTTGACTCCCTTTTTCTCCAGAATGTTCGTTCAATGCTTTCCTTGACTGTTACTGTGAAGGTTTTCCATCGGAAAATGATGGAATCTGTAGCAGTTGTAATCTGTTTGTAGCTGTTGTAATCTGTTTTGTAATGCCATCCGATTTTGTTGTGATATGGTAGGTTTTTTCAACTTCTCGGTAGTGTAAGGTTTCTTGAGACGTAATTTCAATTCTGCTTGTAGTAGATGATAGTCTGATAGCACCTCTGCATACTCTAACATTGATTAAAGCCAAACACCATCACTGGCTGATACAAATGTGTTCAATCTCAATGTTAGTGAGGCCATCAGGTGATTGCTGAGTCTTTTTATGGATAGCTTTGTGTTGGAAGTAGGTGTTGCTAATGCTAGGACTATTGATGCTGCAATACAAATGTTCTCCATTGTCATTTGTCTTCAGTGCAGAACCGAAAGTTTCCAGACTTTATCTCTTGCTGTCGAGCTGTGCGTTTAGGACGCCCATTAGGAGTTTCACATCATGACTAGGAATACTGTTGAACATGTCCTGAAGTAGTTCGTAAAATGTGCCTTTTTTAGTATCCTTGGTTTCTTCGGTCGATGCGTAAACTTGGATAATAGTGCTTTTTCTTGACTGGAAGGGGGCTGTAATCATAGGTTTATTGACTGGTTCCCAGCTAATAAGTGCTTTGGCAGTTTCTTTATCCAACACGATGTCCTTTGTGTGTTCTTCTTCATGGCCTGAGTAAAGGATTTTCATTCCTACACTGGACATTTTTCCTTTTCTGGTCCATCACATTTCATTTATTCCCAGGATACTAAGCTGATACTTTTTAAACTCTCACCGTAACTGCATCATCTTTCCTGTCTGGTGTAGTGTCCTTACATTCCATGTTCCAATCTTGCTTTTTGTTTTATAGCTCAGTGTCTGGCACATCGAGGTACTAACTTTCTTTTGGGTACTAGTTTTTCTTAAAACATCCAGCATGTACCTCTCCGCCTAAATATTTAAAAATATATATATTGTGGGCCAAAATCTGCAGCATTTATCTCTCCACCTAAATAGATTAAAAAATATATGGTGTGGGCCAAAAGACTAACGCAAAACAAAATCATCACTATGGGAAAAAAAACATCACTATATGGGAAAAATATCACTAAGACTATGAGCAATTCTAGCTTGGTAAATGTAATGTTGGACTACAAATCTAGCTCCTTTCATAAAGGCTGGACGTTCCAACTATAATTTGCTTTCATTTTATGGCTGAGAGCCTCTTAAAAGTACCAATAAAGAAACAGCTTTGAAAGAAGAGGTCCAATATCCTTGAGTCCCCTTTTGCTCCTCCATTTAATAATCCCAAATGTGGAATAAAGCTACCAGCACACATAACTTACTGCTAGACTGTCCTCTAAATCATATGCATGCAACTGTAGATTACCCAGAAGAAGGGGGCTCCTGATCTACTTAACAACAGGGGAAATGAAATGAGCTGAGCTTTAGTGTGGTACTTTGTGTCTCAAGAAAGGTATTCGGTGTTTGGTTTTGTGGATTGTATTAGACAAACTACAGTATAAAGACATCCTGTGCCTGTTACTATACAATATTGTACAAAAGTCTTTTTTTTTTTTACATATTTTGCTTACAAAGATCCAGACTTTAATGTATATTTAATGTAAGTTTGAGGAACAGTTCTCCAGGCTTCCTGAAGCACATTCGAACTTTCATTTTCAGTCCAGTCCCTGAACCTGACCAGTTTCTGAGGATTTACTTTGCACGTGAGGCCACATAGTGACTTTCTTATGAATCATTCAATCAGAACAAAACACATCTAACTTAAAGCCTGAACCAGTGAGGAAACAGGAGCAGATGATTCCAGATGATCAGGTGGCGATCCGTATACTGGTGGTGTTGAATGCTGAGTGGCTTTATTTAGGAACCTTCTATCTTTAGGTGCTAAGATAGTCTAACAGTCATGAAAAAGCACTTTTGCACCAACAAGGTGATTCAAAGCAAAATGTAAGGAAATGCAGGTTATGCTTCTTTGCACAGTAGTGTACATTCTGTTTGAAGGACGTGTAATCACTGTTTTTGTTAGCTACCAGATGTATTTGGTTTCATTTTTTAACAGTTGTATTAAAAGAGAGTTTATTAAAAAATATAATCTAGTTATGGTAGTAAGGTCTTCTTCACTCAGGGTGCAGTTGTGTAGATTACAGATGACACTTTGATGCTTTATGCCATGTCACATTTTATTTTGAGAGACTGACCTTCAAAATGAATTAATTTCAAATGATATTGATTTTATGTAAAAAAAAAAAAAAAAAAAGCAAGTAAAATGGAAGAAAGATATTGCTCTAATTAAAACACATTGTGAACCATTTAAAAAGTTGATATTTTCTGGTGTTAAGAAGACCTCCTTACTTCAAGCCCAAGAAAAGCAAAGGCAACACAGTATGAGGCAAGATTTGGATAACCCAGTGAGGACAGGTGGTTCAGCTGTGAGGAAATAGGAGCTGCATCATACCATCCAGGTCATGCTTAGAGAAGTCTGTGCCTCAGAACTCAACATCAGAGCAAGAAGGAAGAGGCTACCAATCACTTTGAAGGAGCTGCAGAGTTCAAGGGCTGAGAGTGAAGTGAAGGGCCCCAGTCAACAATCTCAGGAGCTCAGAGAACAACTGGCCCGTGTGGGAAAGGGGCTAGAAGGGAGCCATTACTGAAAACAAACACATCAAAGCACACCTGGAGTTTGTCAGAAAGCATCAGAGTGACCCAAATAAAATGCAGAACAAGGTTCTGAGGTCAGTTGAGAAAAAACTGAATGTAATGTGTGGTTTTCTTCAGCAGGTACTGGGTGTCTTGCTAAAACTGAAGGATGCAAAACGCAATAAAATACTGCAAGACAACCTGCTTCTGTCGGCTACAAACCAAAAGCCTGGGAGAAACATCATCTTTCAGCAAAGCAATTACCCCAAGCACAAGGCCAGAGTTTTATAATGAAGTCAAGCACTGTTTAAAATATGCTGTCCACATGTGTCATCCCACCCCTGAACTACATGCAAATCTGGTAGAAACCTTTATTTAAAGCTGTTATTCCCACAATTTGTGGTTTATACCATGTACTTACTTGGTGATGCTTGGCCATACTGGCAAGATGCACTGGATCTATATGTAACAACAGTATGTTTCAATATGTATACATTGACCAACAATAACATTAAAACTACCTGACCCATAGTGAACATTAAACCTCTTCCCATAGTGCATCTGGTTGCCATTCCTTATCCCATGCTATATACACACCTGACCTTCCATATGATGTAAAAACATGATTCATCAGACCTGACCACCTTCTTGCATTGCCCCATGGTCACATCAAGCTGTGATGCACTGTGTGTTCTGGCATCTTTCTATTAAGGCCAGCGTTTACAGTAGTTTGTGCTACAGTAGTTCTTTGGCGGGAATCGGATCATACAGGTTTGCCCTCACTACCCATGCCCATCAAAGAGCTTTGGTCATCCATGATTCTTCATCAGTTGTCCTTCCTTATTTGGACCATATTTGGAAGGTACTGACCAGTCCATACTTGGAAAACCCCACAAGACATCAGCTTCAAAAACTGACAGTTCACTTGCTGCCTGACACAGTCCACCCAAGTGCCCTTATAATGAGATAACAAATGACATTCACGTCATCTGTCAGTGGTTTTAGTGTTGTTTTTGATCAGTGTGTATTCAATTGACCACGGGCATCTGGTGGCCTGGTGCTTAGGAAGTTGCTCCTGTGATTGGAATGTCAGAGCCTCAAATCCCAGGACTGCCTGTGGCACTACTGAGGTTCCCCGTCCCCACACACTGCTCCCCTGGCGCTCTTTTCCTGGCTGCTTGCTGCTTCTCTTGAGTAATGGGTTAAATCCAGAGGAAGAATTTCACACTGTTCACTGAGGTGTGTTCACATGTCACAAATTGACACTTGAGACGTTTTACCCTTTAAGAATCTATCAACTTGATCTCAGTCACATATGGAAACAGTAACTTAAACCTGAAAATCAAGGACATTTTACCTGACACACGTTCCCCCCACCCCCAAAGCCTTCAGCAATCTGAATGATTGACACGTCTCGTTGTTCGATGGCAGGGTGGTGATTTCAACCCCAGCCTTCGTCAGAATTGCGTCAGAGCCTACGAATTCAGCAGAGAGAGAGAGAGAGAGAGAGAGAGAGAGAGAGAGAGAGAGAGAGGTGGAGTCTCTTCTTTCTCTCTGTCTTATAGCGCAGAGACTGTTTACCGAAGGGCGGGTGAGAGAAAAGCAGCGGGGAAGAGCAGGAGGAAGGGTCTGCCAGGTATTTCCTTGAAAAAAAAGAAGAACCCAGCGTGAATTTTTAATACGACACAAGCGTTTAAAAATTTAGCTTCTCTTCTCGAGGAAGGTCTGAGTGGAGGGACTTGACTGGTAAACTGAGCCGAGCGTGGTTTCAGCACCGCGGACAGCGATGGCACCAGCGGCCCCCGAGCAGGCGCAAATCGGTAAGTACAGCTGCACACGTGTTTATCTTCATGGTTTGATGAATACTGGCTTTTGTTTACGAGTGGCTGTCCATGTGTGAATCCTCAGACTATCGATAAAGTCACTGATCTCTCATCGGAAACGCGTTCGTGTCTTGATGTAGCAGCTCAGTGATGAAATGCTGTTCATCTTCCCTATAGGTAGACAATGACATCATTACTGTGGGCTTCATAATGAATGCACGGTTCGTCCACCAATCCAATGCCATATTTCTAAATAACACTCCACTGAAAGGTTCTCCATGGAACCAAAGTGGTTCTACCTTCTTTTCAGAGCCTTTTCTCTGAGTCATTCTCGCCCTGACATGTCATAGGAGAGTGCTGGGTGTGTATGTGGGGCGTGAGTGCGTGTGGCCATAAAGTCTTTGAATGTAGCAATTAGAAAGCATAGATATATACATGCAGAAACTTATTTAGCTACTTTAACAGATGTGGACTTCAAGAACAGATGTGGACTATTTAAGCACTGATGTACATAGCTCTGGATAAGAGCGTCTGCTAAATGCCGTAAATGTAAATGAAAAAGGCTTCCGTGGAAATAGCCCACTAAGAGAGTTCCTGAGTTCCTATGTGAGGGGGAGGAGGGGGTTAGAGGGTGTAATTCCACAGAGAGGTGCACTCACCGTGCAGTTGGAAATTTCCACTCTCGCCCAGTGCAGGAGTTACACCATTACCATGGTCAGCCCACCAGTGGGCACAAAGCTCTGAGAATCCCCACACTAATGTAAACACATGGCAGAGTCTGCTGAGAGCCCTTTTAGTCATACACCCAAGCACCAAGTCTATAATTTACAAGCCTCACTATGGTGTGAAGTACACAAATAAGAAAGTCCTGCTAGGTGGGGAATTACTGTGTAATTCTTGGGGTGTTGTGGCTTTGCTGAATCACAGTCACAGTCACTACCACACTCACAATATCTGTATATTTAAATGTTGCTACACATGAAGAAAGAGAGATGGGAAAAGCCTAAATCAGTGCTTCTTAATTCTGGTTCTCGAGTATCACATGTTTTTTATTAGGTTAACTGGTGTTAGAGAAAGGGCAGGGCAGTGGTACTCCAAGACTAGGACTGAGAACAGCTAATATAAATGAATCAGCATTCTTGCAAATAAAGGGTTATTTGGAGTGTTGCTACAAAATCGATTTTGGGTCCATCAGGAGCCTTTCAATTAAATAACTGTAGGACTCTAAAGATCCCTTTAATTTTTAAGAGTATGAATGAGATTGATTTATAGTGATTGATTGAAGGTGGCAATTACTCAGAATATGAGTTTTACTAAACATGCAGTCAAAGTGTACTTACACTCTAATATGATGATTTAAGATGGCAGAAGGAGTGTTGAAAGATAGACTGACATGAGTGTGTGTGTGTGTGTGTGTGTGTTTGCTGTCTCTCTAGCGGAGGTTCCTGTGAGTGTTGCTGTGGTCAGTGTCTTCGGCCTGGTCTTCAGCGTCTCCGCCTTCGCCTGGATTTGCTGTCAGCGCAAGACCAACAAGAGCAGCGCCAAGACTCCACCATACAAGTTTGTCCACATGCTGAAAGGGGTAGACATCTACCCCGAGAGCCTGAATGGCAAGAAAAAGTTTGCCGGAGAGAAGATGCCAGATTCTGTGCAGGGAAAAATGAGTCCAACTGGGGGTCGTCCCGCACTCCACCTGGATTTGGAGAAGAGAGACCTCAATGGAAACTTCACCTTCAAACCTCCAGCTGCACTCCATCCCAAAGTGCGAAGCTCCCCAGACCTAGACATCCCGTCCCCACACCCGGGATTTGGCTCAGGGGGCAGTCAGGAGGCCACAACCCCCGAGAGCAGTCTCTCCAGCCAGACTCCCACACCAGCCCTGGACAAGCCCCAGGATAAAGAGGGCGGCCTTGGTACCCTCTTCTTCTCTCTTGAGTACAACTTTGAGAAGAAGGCCTTCATGGTGCACATAAAGGAGGCCCACGGTCTCTCCGCCACTGATGAGCAGTCCTTGACCTCTGATCCTTACATCAAGCTGACCCTGCTCCCTGAGAAGAAGCACAAGGTGAAGACTAGGGTTCTGAGGAAGACCCTGGATCCCGCTTTCGACGAGACCTTCAGCTTCTACGGCATCCCATACGCCCGCATCTCCCAGCTGGCTTTGCACTTTATGGTTCTCAGCTTCGACAGGTTCTCCCGCGATGAGGTCATCGGCGAGACACTCGTCCCGTTGGCTGATGTGGACCTCTCTGAGGGACGGGTCATCATGAGCCGTGACATCATTAAAAGGAATGTTAGGGTAAGGGACATATTCCTTATTATGTGTGTTTTTGCTAACACTTAGTAAAAGAAAGTCTTTATTTTAGGTTTCATGATGACCACACTACACTCTTAATTACACTCCCAAATGGTTCCAAATGGTTCTTGGCTAAAACATACAGTTCTTGCACAAATCTTCAGTTGGTACAGAACATTAAGATTATGTCGGGGTTGCCCAAAATTTTCTTCAGGAATTTTTTTTTTAGTTTCACTCTAATTGTTTTGTTGCAGTTATTCAATTATGCATCATCATGACCTGCATTTTGATATAATAATGGTATAAAATCTTTTTTATTGATGGTGAAACAAATGTTCATTTTTATACAGTCCTTTCATATCCGTACGGGGGAGGAAGAGCTAGATTTGATATTGTGTGTATGTGTAGAAGGAAGAAGATAAGAAGAGTGTATAAGATCTTTGGTTTCCTTGGTCAATAATGCAGCATTAGACTCGCTCAATAGTGAGTAGGCGGACTGTGGGCAGCAGCAGACACACCCAAGAGCGAGAGGCCGATTAGTGCTCTCTGTGTGTGAATGTGTGTGTGTGTGCTGGGGAGCTATGGGTGTGTGCACATGCATGTGTTGATGGGGGGTGTGTGTGTGTGTGAGGAGGGGGGAGGATCAGTAATATGGCTTAGATGTCACCCATTTGGAGGCAAAATGGACCACTGGTCTATAGCATTAAATATTTAATCAGCCTACTGGAACAAACCCACCCTTCACCCTACACTTTATATATAGATGTGTTATAGATTAACCCGGTGATATATATTTGCAGTTTCTTGTTTCATGGAAAAATCTTCCATTCTTGTCTTGAATTCTTGGATTCTTGACTGGTTATATATTTGTTAAAGCCAGAAAAATATGGCTGGTACCTCTTCCCTGTGGGATGATAAGCATCCCATGAAAGCACCACGGACAAAGCAAAAATGCCTTTCTTTTCACTGGAGATGTTTTAGACCTGTTTTGGCCTAGAACTAGGTTAACTGTTGATCTAGACAAGGCTGATCTTCACAGCCTGAGTCACTTGAAAAAGAAAGGCCTTGCAGTTGTCTAAGAGCACAAAAACCCCAGTTATGATAAAGCTCTGTCAAAATACAGAGCAATAGGCCCTGGCAGTGACGTGCCCTGATTTTGACAACATGATTTCACTGTTATGCACAGAACAATGGAATCCATTTGGAGTGGAAAGAGAAGCCATTATCCTCTGCTGGTGACTGCAGCTGAAAACAGTCAAACAGAGGTAATTACGTCTCATTGGCTGAGAGATGTTCGGAGTCACTGCCACCGCAGCGGCAGAACCCTACTTTGGGTTGCCATGGCAATGTGTTGCTATCTTCACACATTGCAGGGAGTTGTGTATAACGGATGCGGTGAAGGAAATTATTCACAACAGGTCTCTTATTACACATAAGGGAATCTGAATGAGTCACGTGGTTTGGGGTACAGAAAGAGCAGGTGCAAAAAACAATGTATGTGCCATGAGATGTGTTGATGGAAACTCATTCACTATTTACTACACAGAGTTTGCTACACAGTGTACTAACTAAATGACTGATATACTACATCATTTCTCTAATAGGGCAATTCTGAGTGCAGCCAAAGTATACTGGACAAGGGCTTTAGATTGAATACAGATATGTAATCTTTCTCTTCTCCTGTCTATCTCTTCCTGCAGAGGAGTACAGGGCGGGGAGAGCTGCTCCTGTCCCTGTGCTATCAGTCCACCACCAGCACCCTGACAGTAGTTGTCCTCAAGGCCCGTCATCTGCCCAAGACTGACCCCAATGGCCCAGTAGGTGAGTGTGGGCTCCTTGGACAAAAAACAGGCTGTGGTTAAAGGTGCACATTTCTGTATCAATACTATAATCAATACACCAAAAATGATGTATAATCAAAAAGTTCAATTTGATTATTTTAATACAAAATATTAAAATAATATTTTTGTGATTAAAATATGGCACAGCCATCTGAGTATTGGCCCAGAGTTTGATCCTTGGCAATGTCACAGCTATCAGAGAGAGCATAAATATCTGAGCTATCTCCGGGTCGCTAGCAGTGTGGGCATCTGTTAGTTGGTGGAACAGGACTGAGAGTCAGTCACATATCTATTCTAATGATTCACATGATTCCATGACTCCTATATTTAAAACAAGTATCCCAAGAAACTAAGGGCTACTACTTTAAATTGATAACCTCTTTGTAAGTCGTAATAAACGTATGTCTTTGGAATCAGAAATTGAATGAAATCTGCAATCATTAGCAGCCATTTCACTGAAAAAGAGTCCAGAGTGCATAGCTGAGCTGCATCTACAACACAATCTTAGATCAAATACAACTATGAAGAATGCAAGCAAAAGACAAACGAGGTGAAGGAATAAAAGCCCATTCTTCCTGTGCTAATGCTCTGGTGTTCACTGAGTAAGATCCTGACCTGAGCCAGAATAACTCATACAGCCATTGTCACTCCATCAGACAGAGCAATCTCTTCAACTGCATCAAGCATTTCCTCTCCATCGACCCAGTTATTGATCCCTGCCTACCAGAGCCTAGAACACGACTGCTCTCTCTCTCTTTCTCTCTCTCTCTCTCTCTCTCTCTCTCTCTCTCTCTCTCTCTCTCTCCCTCCCTCTCTCTCTCTCTTTCACATTCTCTCTCTATTTCAATTCAGCTGGTTTTAGGTTGTTTTATTGGCAGGGAAAAATGATGTTTGTATTATTATCAAAGCTTGAGGTACAAATTCTGCAATCACTAAAGACATTTTACAGTCTAACTAGACTAATATAGTAATCAAATGTGTCTCAACCTGATCCCAAGATCAGTCTTCTCTGGCCCCGGTGTTGTCTGAAATGACTGTAGAGGTGGAGTTTTGTAGGTCATACTGTGTCCTAAACCACATCCACAAATCTGCACCACCTTATTGAAGAGCTGGAGGCAGTTAGAGCAGACTGGGGAAGCAAAATTTTCTATAAACCTGTTACTTTAGACTTTAGACTGTAAACATGGTAGCTAAAAGAACTATAAAGAAAAGTGATTATAAACATATATATGTATATATATTAGGTGGGTTTTGTGTATTTGTATGTGCATGTTCAATATATGATGACTGACTCTCTCTCTCTCTCGCTCTCTAGACCCGTATGTGAAGGTGAACCTATATCAGGGGAAGAAGCGCGTGTGCAAGAAGAAGACTCATGTGAAGAAGTGTGCACCAAACCCTGTCTTTAACGAGCTCTTTGTGTTCGACGTGCCCTCTGAGGAAGGTCTGCGGGACACCAGCGTGGAGCTGCTGCTGCTGGACTCGGACCGGACGGCGAGGACGCCGCTCATCGGTCGTCTCCTGCTCAGCACATCCGCGCCATGCACTCCCGGAGAACACTGGCGCGAGATCTGCGACCACCCGCGACGGCAGATCGCCAAGTGGCATGCGCTGTCCGAAGACTAGCTGAAGAGTAGGTGGTTGCCATGGCAACCGACAAAAAAACACCCAAGAACTGTCAAAACACAGGGGAAAAGGGGATGGGCAGGGTTTGAGGGGAAATTAAGTTGGACTTTCATATCAACACTCAAAAGTCGTGAATTTCTAAGTTTACCACTAGGAAGCTGCCCTTGAATGGCCGACTAAGTTGTGAATGTAGGCGGTAAATCAGGCAAGCACAGCGTTTAGTACAGTGTTACTCTAGTATACGTTGTTAGCTCTGAAAAACTGTCACAAAACCATTACTACCTGTTGTTTTTTTCTGTTCTTCATTCATTTACTGGCAGGTGATAAAACAACATTAGTCACTAAACACAACCCATGAAATTGTCACGTTGGTCTCAGAGAAAGTGAAGTCCTAAAATTACTATTGTTAAATGGTAACAATGTCTGTGGTCACTGGTAACTATTTATCATGTGAACAATCGGCCTGGATGACCAGAGCTTGCTTGGTTTACTATGAGCACATGGTATCAGAGTTGTCTTTTACAACAGCAGTTTGAGTGCAATTTACTAATGGTAAACTCAGAAATTCCCGTATTTATGAGTTAACAAGGGACTAATATATACATAATACAAGTGATGTCATCTGTCGGTAGTTTATTCAGAACGAGGGTTTCTTCAGAGGGGGAAAGGCCAGCCAAAACTGGCCGATCAATGATTCCAAAGACAGTCTGTGGACACCCCATAATGCTTCTTGTCATATTTCACCCAACATCAGATTGGTCATCATCCTGTGCAGTGCCGAATGTCATAAATGTCTTTCGCCGTTTGCTCTACTTAGTATCACTATTACTCAGCTGTATGGAAAAAAGGGGGAAAAAGCATCAAACAGTTACTATGTAAATATATGTGGATAATTATATTATTTTTCAAGGAAGGTATCTGTTACTCTATCAAACGTCTGAGTTGATTTATTCTCCTCCTTTTGTACTTATTGATTTATTGATTTGATTTCTCCTGCCTATGTTTTGTAAGTTAAAGTGGTTGGTCATATGTCATATTTCAGCCATGTGGAAGCAGCCTAAATTAGGCAAAAAAAACAACAACAAAAAACCCCAGACTGATGTTTATGAACAAAGGACTGCATGAACGGAAGAAAACTGAATGTATGGTATGTGTCTGTCTATGTGTGTGTGTGTGTGTGTGTGTGTGTATGTTCAGTTCTGATTGAAGAAAGAGAGAGTTTACCTCTTGACCGTGAGCACAATGGCAGAATGTAATGTTCATGTACCTTAATATAAAACATCAAGTTCAGAGAAATGAACCTTGGTCTCCTTATTTTTATTTCTTCATTTCTTCATAAACCTGTTTAAGCAGCGAGGAAGCTGTTTCTTCATGAGAGTGATAGCTGAGATTGCATCATGGCCCAATAAGGGTGGGTCAGCAGTCTGTATGGAGGTCTGTGTGAGTGTGTGTGTGTGTGTGTGTGTGTGTGTGTGTGTGTGTGTGTGTGTGTGTGTGTGTGTGTGTGTGTG
>JBBPDC010000011.1:817113-830517 GCA_037974485.1 Hemigrammopetersius urotaenia | reverse complement strand
GTGTGTGTGTGTGTGTGTGTGTGTGTGTGTGTGTGTGTGTGTGTGTGTGTGTGTGTGAGTGTGTGTGTGTGTGTGTCAGACAGAGATAGATCTCTTAGATAGAGATACTTATTTAGAGATACTCAGTACATTTTAAGGCCCACCATGAAATCGGTGGGAATAGTAAAATTGCCATTATCTAACTATTCTGTATAACCAGTTCATATTACATTTACTGTCTTTTCTGCAGATATTCTTGTGTGTGTAAAGATGCTGTATGTTCTCCTGGCAGGGACAGACTACTGATTACAGCAGAACACAGTGACAGACTGTCCAAGAGGGCACAGTTGGCCTCACTTTCTCTGGTTGGCCCTACTTCTCCCCCATTAATCAGCGCAAGGCTTGCCAGCACAGATGTTTGTTAGCTGACGTAACAGATTTGGCGGATAGTGCTTTCCTCCTGTCGTGTTGTGCTGCCCAATGATATTGCGTTAGCAGCAGCTTGAAAAGATGTGATGACTTCACATGACTTGGAGGAGGCACATGCTAGCCTTCACCCTCACAGGGTTGGTGGTATTGTGTGATTTGGGGGAGTCCTGTGTTGTGGCTGGAATTGCCACTAAACTAAATTGGCCAAAAGAATTTTGGAAAACCTGCCCCTGCGCATCTAATTATTATATTATGCCTGGTGGAGTATTTTTCTCTGTGTTTTATGCAGCAGTATCACAATATAAAGACTGTTCCATTGACAGCTGCATGTTTTTAATGAACTGGTAAATTCATACAATAGTAGTTGGTGTGAGGCACCATGCTATATCAGTAAGAATCCTTAGGCTAGGATCCCAATGCTACATTCAGTTACTAAAGTGAATGGCTTGGTGGAAGAATCGTTTGCGTTTATTGAACAGTGGTGTATTTAACATGACAGTATTTTATCAACATTTAAGGCAATAAACCACTGGCAACCATACCTGGTTATTTATACAGCTTTGGCAAGCACACTGCAGTAATATTCATCATAGTGTCTCGTTGCTTTAGTATTATCTTTGTCCCCACGCAGGCTGGTCTGCAGCAGTCATTCATTATAGCTTGCTTCCTCTCTGGAGCTGGTGGATTGCAGTCTGAAGCTACAGGCTTATTTTCTGTCTGTGTGGGGAAAATGTCAGTGGGACTGCTGTAGATACGAGTTAATACTCTGCTCTGTATTGAGGGGGAAGGTGACATTCCCTGAATAAACAGTTTAATATCAATGTTATTGATATCAGTAACAAGTGGCTCACTGCGTGCCAGCCCATTATGATATTTGATTTGAGTTTTTTATTCATTACTATTCAATCCCTTATTTTCCCTCCTATTTCTTAAATAGTTCATTTTTTGCTCAAGTGTTCAATTAAAAATTAGATGAAGTGCAGAATTATAATAATTCCAATAATAATACGTTTTGCTTGAGCAGTCCATTATTTGTCAGAATCCTCCGGAAAGCAAAATACTGATAACATATATTCTGCATTATGAAATCTTCTAGTAGTTTAATGCTATAGTTTTGTCTTAGTGTAGACTCTCAGAGAGAGAGTGCACTCTCAGGCTGCTCATGCCAGCTCATGAGGAGAGAAGACCCTCAGGCTTGGTGTCTGGGTGTCTGAGAGAGAGCAGGGTGTGGATGTTCACAGGCTTCACTGTAGCTATTGAGGGCCATTCACACATTTAACAGTTTTCAGAGTGAGCAGTTTGGTAAGAGAGAAAAAAGTGGGGGTTGGGGGTTTAGAAGGAACTACATGGTGGGTGGAGTGATAAGAAGGAAGAGAGTGAAAGCAGTGGAGAGAAGATAAAAAGGTAAAAAAGTTTGAGTATGCAGCGCCCCCACGTGGTACAGATCAGTACTGTGTTCTAGGATTGAAATACCAAAACCAAGTAAACAATGCAGTGGACGCTTTTGGGATCTTCACTACTGTGTAAATAGTTCTTCAAGTGTTACAGCCTGTGCATAACTGCAGCACGGTTTATATTTCATGTTTGTTCTTTCTTTTAAATATGATTAAATCAACAAACAAATGCTCCAACTTCTGAAGTTCTATAATGCCATTTTAAGATCCTCCCAGTAGAGGTTGTGTACTCAAAGGTACTAAATAGGCTGATGTCGGTAATTTACGAACTCTGTTGCAATGCGTTTGCGTCGAATGTTAAAATTATTAGAATGTCCATTCTTCACAATGCAGTCACAGTTTTGCCGTAGGATTCCACACAATGCACAGCTGCAATTTTACTTCCTATTTCTATGAAAAGCAATCTGTAATCTGAGACAATGAAACATGAGACTCTCTCTCTCTCCCTCATTCTCTAGGTCTTTCTGTATCAGTGCAGCATGATGTTCTGTACTCTGGACTATCAGGTTTTAATGGAGCTCTGGGCTGCATGTCTGTGGGTGGTCTGATGTTCACATTAAACTGGAAAACTCATATCTTCTCCATTGTTTGTGGTGAGACACATTGCTCTTATTAATCATTGTTGAAAGTTTTCAGTCATTTTCTCATAATCTGCTTGCAATTAGTCCCTAAGACAAATTAAAAAATTGAGGGGGCTGTGAAGGTGATACTTGTTAGTATGTGCTTTCAGTGAATGCCATACACATTAATGAGTGCTGCAAAATGTTTTAATCACCTTGTAATTGAGTTTGTGTCCAGGCTATATCTCTACTGATCCTGGATAACATCTGTATGGTCTTCCTTTTTCCTATAGCTTTTCTCTCTTCATATTCGCACATCGCCTTAAGCAATGTTCTGGCAAATGTAAGTATACATACATACTCTCTCTCTCTCTCTCTCTCTCTCTCTCTCTCTCTCTCTCTCTCTCTCTCTTTCATAAATATACAAATACAAAATATGGGCAGGTGTTTGGCAATGGATTACTATTCCAAAACAAAATGCAAGGAAACTGTAGTATACAGGATATAGAAATGGTAGGTAACTCACTATGTTGTGAAGTGTGTAGAGAACAAAGTAATTAAGTATTTTGTTATTTAGAGTTATCCATGTGCCATGGTTATGTCTATTGTTGCATTCACTCTACATAAAATGAAAGAATACATAAAAATCCATCTGATCTTTTTGCTAGTGTATTCATCTCGCATGTATTATATGATGTATGAATAAAATACATTCATAATGCCTAATAGACCAAATCTATTCTTTCATTATGTTGGATGGTTCTCTCTCACCTGTACTCTTGTGCAGGTGGGTCTCCCTGCCAGTAGCTGGGCAGCCACTCTGACCGTCACACTGATGCTGTTGGTGACTGGACCTGCCCTCTCCTCATACCGAATCCAACCCGGCCCAAATTCACCGGAACAGTACCTGCACCCTCCCAGCCAATGTGCTGAGGGAAACCCAGACAGCAGCCCTGTGTGACTGACATACACTCAAACATGCCCAAAAGTTTCCTCCAGGGTCTTTTTGTATAGTCATCCTTACTAAGGACAATTACTGTTAGATTTGTCAAGAAAGTATACATTTTTTTAAAGGGTTTGACAGTCCTTAATATCCAAAATAACATCTAGTCCAATCATGTTACAGGTGGTTAATGTAGCAGCTGTAAAGGTGGTTAAGAAGTCTTACCCAAAGACTCTCTCACACGTGGAGAATCAAACCGCCCTCTGCTGAGTGGAGGGCAATGTTCTCACTACAACATACACACACTCATTTAGTATGTCATTTAATAAATAAATGGAGAAAAGGAGAGTGGTGTGTGTATGTTGTTCATCAGACATCATATGTTGCCAAGTTATTTATTACTGAGACATAGTGTGTGTTCAGTGGAAATCAGGGGGCGGGGTTTGGGTGGGTGGGTGAATGGGTTGCTTGCTACACGTGCAAAGTCTTGGTCCCTTTAGGGGGTGGGGGTGTTCGGAAACCACTGTTCAGTCTTGAATCTATCGCGAAAGAATCCACTCCACTTCATCAATGGGAGAATACGCACCACTGGAAATCCGCTCCGGGTTTGCCTCCAACTCACCGCACGCAAGTGAAGTGAATCGTTAGTGCATAGACAGGCTGCTCGGATTTCCAGCAGTGTTTGTTTTTTCCTATCGATTAAGTGGAGTGGATTCCTTTGTGAAATATTCAACAGCGCTGGGTGAACTAATATTTCATGTTAAATGTGTGTGTGTGCACACGAATAATTATGAAAGGTGGAGGGGACACGTGCCTTTCAGATTGAATGCTGATGATGCCCATGGTGGAAATGCCAGCGTTAATATTAACTCTTTGGTCTTCGGTTAGTGGTTTGGATAGGACGGATCTGCTCTTCAACTAAATTATTCTCATATGCAGGACTTTTAACACTTTAACATTAGTTACCTCAGTATCAGGATGAAACTGGAAGTTCTTCTTAGTTAGAGATTCTGTTGTAAATGTACAGCCGTTTCAATTTCCCCTTTTAAAATTTCATTATACTGTATTGGCAGCCTTGGGTTGGATGAAATCTGAGCCGTAGAGAAAGCTCAGAATCTTAATGTTCCATGTGTAATATTTCTTTTTTTACAGTGTACCCGTTCCCTTGGGAAAAAATGTCATCACTACAGAGAGATTGATAAATACATCCCACAAGGCGAAAAATTAGTTTTTAAAATAGAAATGTGTGTGTGGGCCATCGATTCCTCCTCCAATAACACTATTAGGAGATTTAGTTTATGACTGGAGGCACATTGCTCTATGTGGAATGTTCCCTGTCGTCCTCCTGCTTGTATGGCATTTCCTCTTGATTTTCAAGCACAGACAAACTGTGCTTTACCTAAAAAGTTTGGGCAGGCCAGTCAAGAAAGCAGAGTTTGAATTGTTGTTTGACCCCAGTTAACAAAACTTTGTGCTGCAGTTCACATGTAATTGAAGCTTGGAGCAAGTGGTACATTGCTTGGATTTGATTTGTTGCAAAACTGTGACTTTAAATCTTGGGCCTTTTATCCTTTGGCCTTTTGGACACCTTCAGTATTTATGGAATGTGGTTTTACACATTTAAAGAATTTCTGGAGGACAAAAAGTGCACAATTAAACAACAGAGGCACTATAGTGCTGGGCAGTTGGTGTGGGAAGCACGGGTGGGACATTTTGCTCAGCTTTCAGTGATGAAGGGAAAAAAAGTCATATAATACAAGAGTAAAGGGTATAAAGTGTTATTCTTCACACAGTAAATGCTCTGGATTGATCATTTCTGTTGATATTGTTTAGTTTGTTTCCAATTCATTAACTGTTTAAAACCATGACTGTCTATTCATTTTAATACATTTGAACTTTCAATCCTACTCACACAATACATTTTAACTTTCAACCCTATTCCTACGTTTTTGTGTTTTTCATGTCTTTTTTATGACAACTGGTTTGAACAGCCCCACTCTTTTGAGCCTTTTGTGGCTTGTTGTTCTGAATGTAACTTATTTCAGTTATTTTTAATCAACTCGCTTTGAGGGCACTCCAAAATAAGCAGGTACACTTAAATAAAAAAAGGTTTCTTTGCATGATGCTTTTACATTCATACATTTTGCAGATGCTCTTATCCAGAGAAACTCATGGTTTTATCTTGTTACAGATGTTGATGATTTTTGCTTTAGGAGTCTTGCCTAAGGCTTTGGTATAGTGTACTATGCTTGTCCATGTGGGGAATCAAATGGCTGCAGGGAGGTGAGCAGTGCTACCCATTAAACTACATCAACCACTGGTGATGTTAAATAAAAAACATCTTTCAGTTGGTCTTTCTTAAAAGAACCATTTTAGTAAAAGGGATGCGTGAGTGGGAAGTTTCAGATTTTCTTTGCATTCATGCATTTGTATAAAAATGGGTTTCTATGGCACTAAAAGAATGTAAGTGACCTCAATATTATTTTTTTAACAGTGTTATCAGTGTACACGTTGTCCCTTGTCAAATGTGTACAAATGCTGCAAACACAGAAAAAGACAATTATTTACAACAATGTACAGATCTCACAATATGCAAATGCTAAAAACATTTGTAAGTGCTGTAATTCTTTTGTAACAATTTTTGGTGTAACACACTTATATTCTTCTAATAAAAAAATGATTAAATATTAAAGACAATATATTATTGATATTTATTGTTTATAAAGGCCTAAAACTTTAAAAACATTAAAACCACCTGCCTAGTATTGTGTAGTTCCTCTCATGCATTGTTCCTCATATTATAAGTTGCTTTGGCTAAAGGAGTCTTGCAAATTAATATAATGTAAAGAAATGGGGCAGCACAGCTCTGACTTGTCGAAGCATGATTCTGTAAGACCTCTGAAGGTGTGCTGAAACCCACCATAGACACTTTCATTGGTGGACAGGGGTCGACATGACCATATGCAGCCCCACACACAGCACACTGACATTTTTCTATCATATTCAGCATGAACTTTTTCAGAAATCTGTGTTGCAGTAGCTGTTCTGTGGGCTACACCTTATTGCCAGTACATATAAATAAGCCTTGGGCCTTGATCTTTCACCACAGCACGAAATTTTTGCTCTGCATTTAACCCATTCACTAAGTGAAGCAGCGAGCAGCCAGGAACACAGCAGCCGGGAAGCAGGGTGTGGGGACGGCACCTTGCTCAGGGCACTTCATAGGTGCTTAGCAGTCTTGGGAATCGAACCCACATCTTCCTAATTGCAGGGCGAACACCCTAAACACTAGGCCACCAGCTGCCCCAAATCAGGGGAGAGTGCAGATGCAGTGCCCCACTATCAGAGATTATGCAGTCGAGATTTCCCACATTTGGGGAGCTCGCAGGGCTCAGCACACCCGGAGTGCAATGGCTGAGCCTCACCCTGGGTGAACCCCCTTCCTGATCATGGTATCTCCCCTGCCAGGTAAGTATCTGCTAAAAACTGGTCATAATGTGTTTTGGAAGGAGCCCCTTAATTTGTACTGTACTGTAAAGAGACAAAAACAGGGTTTGAGTTAAAACAAAAAGGGTTTTAATAGCACTGTAAACAGACTTCATTCCCATACAAAAAAGTTTGACTGTAATTTTAAAGAACCTTTAAAAACATCCAACATAAAGGATTCTACATTAAATATCATTACTAGCCAAGCCTGAGGCCTTTTAGTAAACCATGGCAGCTATATTAAAACCAGACAGAAATCAGTGCAGAAGTGAGGTGAAACACAACATCAAGAATGCAAAACATGCAAAAGAACATCAGCTGTAAACCGTAACAAAATAATAATGGCATACCTAGCGGCAGATGAAAAAGCAATCAGTTGTGACTTATGAGATTTGGTTGCTATGACAGTCATGGGCTGTAGGTAAAAATAGTACTGTGAGCAAATATGATGTTTACTGTCAGTGTGTGTGTGTGTATGTGTGTCTATGCATGCAGGAAAGAGGGGCTGAAGCTGATAATAGCTCTCCTTCACAGATATATTTATACACTGGTGTGTGTGTGTGTGTGTGTGTGTGTGTGTGTGTGTGTGTGTGTGTGTGTGTGTAGTGAAAATTTCTGTGCAGAAATGGGGATCTATAAAAAGCTCATCGAGGCATTCAGTCATTTATTATGTCATCTCCTGTAAAAATTGAGATCAAGACCTTATTCATACTGTGGATTTTTGTGTGTGTGTTCGCGTGTGTATATCAGAGAGTAAGAGAAAGAGTGACAGAGAGATAGAGAGTGACAGAGAGAGAGAGAGTGAGAGTGAGAGAGAGAGAGAGAGAGAGAGAGAGAGAATAAGAGAGAGAGAGAGAGAGACAGAGAGAAGTGAAGCATCTACCTTTTGGCATTTTCAGCGTACAGTATGACTCAAATGTTAAGCAAATGTCTCTGAGTGTGTATGAGTAAGTGTGTGTGCGTGTGTTTTGTATATGCATGGTTAAAGAGAGAACAGAGCAGAGCTAACTGAAGAACGTGTCCCTCCTACAACAATCTAACCACCATCTATTACAACCTACTCATTGTGCTTTAGGCTCCTAAAGTGATCAACAGATCCAACAGAGATGCTTCGCAGCCACTCATGTAAAGCTATACATCATCACCACCGATAACTACGCGTAGAGTGACTGAGTGGAAGAAGTGCCAGTTCAGTGAAGAAACCAACAGAAAGATGAAAGAAATGAACAGAATCTAACTCAACTGGGTAATGATGTTGTGATCAGGGGTGTTATTCATAGGGAATTCTGAGCAGGAGCACTGAATCCTGACCAATTCTCCTCCCTATCACATAGAGAGTTTTATACCCCAAAGGGCTTGCGTGCAAGTTTTTGTTCCTACAAAACAGCAACACACTTAATTCAGCTCATGAATAATGTTGATTTACAGATAACATCTTATAGCAGAGCCACAGTAACAGAATTAGTTCCACTCTTTGAGGAAGGGTTCATTCTTACAAAAATGGTTCAATATAGAACCAAAACGATTCTGTGACTTTTATTTATTACTCTCTATGGTGCTGCACAGAACCCGTTTTCAAATGGTACCACACACACCAAGTTTTTTTTATCGAAGAGAGGAACTCTGAAACCAGGCAATGTTCAACCTGTTCATTAAGTTGTCATAGATATATATACGTATATATTTTTCAATATTTTTCAATGGTAATCAATTGCTGGGCCTCAACAACAATAAAAAAGTTTGGAAAATAGTTCTTCTTAAGTACTCTACAATGATCTACAAAGTTTTACAACCTGTAGTGGGCACGTTGGTACTACTAGGTGGCCACTACAAATACTAATTTCAGCATAAAGATGTCATTTTTAGTACAACAAATCTTAATGTTATCCTCATCATTATACCATACAAGCTCATTGTTTGGTCTGGCAAAATGCATGACCAGCTTGCCTAAAATAGCTAGCTAGCTAGTTGTTGATATGAAATTTCTCTTTTCGATCACATGAAATTCATCCGACTGAAAAAGGGCCACTACAACAAATATTAATTGCAACAAATTAGTCATAGACCTGATTACCTCCAACCCCACTCCTTAGTAGGAACAAAATCTTGGACTCATCTGCCCTTTGAAGACAAGACCAGTACAAACTCAAGAGTGCTCATGCTGTCAGACTCAGTATGAACTCAGACCCTGGTAAACAGAGAGGGCTGATAGGGACCCTCATACCTGCGATAGCTGCCCCAACACCAGCCTGAACTAAACCCAGTTTAACAGTTCTACTCAGTTCTGTGGGGGAACTCCAAACAAACTGTTCTGGCAAAGACATTCGTTCTTACCAAAAATTCATCCATGCTTTCATGAAATTCATCCCTGTGCCCTAAAGAGGGCAGTTAGCATGAAGCAATGTTAATAAGACCAAGGTAGACATTTCAGTATTAGTCACCAGCATGTTTGTGTGCAGTATCTCTCCATCTCCATCTACTCCAAACATTAAGAGCAATACTTGACCCAAAACTAAGAGAGCTAGCAATGAATGAGACAGATTATTCCTTAACAAAACAATATTCCTTAATGCTGAGCCCTTCTCTGAAGGTCTATTCCATCATTTTTTCAGTCTAATCTCTTTCTGTAGCAAACAGATAATAATATCCTTGCACTCAGAAATGAGTAGAAAACATTGTTGGCTTTAAGCCAATTGGCAGAAACTGAAATCATTGAGTTAGTAAATGCTGGGAATGCTTTAAAATGATTGTCCATGACGGTTTACTGCAGACGTGACAGACAGAGATTAACTTTGAAAATGATAGAGCACTCTTTTAAACACAAGCTGCCTCAACATGTGACACTTATCTTTGCCAGAAAAGTTCATGTAGGTCCTTGGTGGTCATTCATAGGCTGATTAAGGCCTTAGAGGAGTCTGCCAAGAATGAGCCCTTCTGTAGAACGTGCCTCCCCCCGCAGGATCTCCAGGAAGCCCAGCTTAGTGAGGAATTCCAGTCTTAGTCGGTCTGTGGGCTGAACCTCGCAAAACACACCTTGGGAGCCTGCAGAGGGAAGAATTGAAAGAAAATGAGTTCTTAATGGCTCTAAAATATTCAGTCTTGTGACTGTGTTGTTTACAAACGAAAGACATGCACAGAATGAAGCTAAAGAGAATGAAGGAATACAAAATGAAGATTAAGAGAATGAATGAATATATGCAGTAAAAAGAAAGGTTTTGAGATTTAAGGAAATAAAATATAATAGCAGTCAATTCACACTGTAGTCAAGTCTAAAATGGCGCGCTAGTGGTAAGGTAGTCTACATCTGGTTGTACAAGTGGGGACTGCAGGAAAGATGTCTTATTTCATGTTTTTCTGTTCAAAGAGGTGCCCTCCAGCATCCTTCATGCAACAATGCGGACTCAGCAGTGGCCCATGGGATACAGAGATACAGGCAAGAACCCATCATAGAAGATGGTTTTGTTCACAGCTGTCTTGCCAACATGGCATTTGGTTTATTAATTTGCCTTTAAACATAAATATCATGATATATAATCACATAGAAAGATGCGGAACTGAACCACTGTACATAAGCCAATTCAATTGAAAAAATGAATATGATCAATATTGCAGCTCTGCCTTCCTCTCTCACCATTGGCTTTGAGAGCGGTGAGCAGGGAGGTGAGGAGGCTTCTGCTGACGCTACAGTCGACCAGCTCAGGCAGCGCCTCCAGTCGGAGCTGGGAGGGGAAATGGTATAGCAGGGAGTCTGGGTAATCCTGCTCCTCATGAAAACACAGCAGTGCCTCCTGCAGTCACACAGGAGAAACACACAGAAGGTGAATGGAGAAAATGTTTTACAGAGAACAATTATTTCTTAACTTTGAATAATATTGCATTCTTTGAAATGACCGCACTGTTTTTAGTGTTAAAAATGACACAAGTGGAGATACAAGGTTGTGTCCCAACAAGTCTGAAAACAGGTGTGAAGTTATGTTTCAAGTACTTTCTTCTGGGATCAATGAAGTTTTCTGATTCTGATTTTTATTACTTTACTAGTTTTACTAGTTTTTGTTCTTCAGACCTGTTACTCATAAACTACTGTAAAACTAACGCATCAGGATGAAGAGAGCGAGGAACCAAAGTGTGGGACCACATATAGGGCTGAAGGGGTTAACATGCACAAACAAGATTATCTGGATAAATATTACAAGAACATAAATAAAACACTAGCTCTGCGTTTTAGGCTGTCCTGGTTTAAACTCTGACCTTTGTGGCAGTGTGCCCGTTCGCTCCATGCTGACGCAGGGGATATTTGTCCCTCATAGCGGGCAGCCAGGTGGCCTGACACCGCTTGCCAAAGGAGCGTACGTCCAGGATGCCAACTGCACACCCACACACTCCCAGCTCATCCTCCAGAACAAAGCTGTACTCTGGGCATAGGGCCAGGGATGAACCCAGGCACCTGAAGACAGACACACACACACACACACACACACGCACACACACACAATACTTATATTCCACTATCAATAGCCTGATACTAACAAGATTATTGTAATGTGTTCATGTTAGGGGTAAAGAGCAAAAAAATCTCATAAAAAAAAAACAAGCACTGTTATTTATGTCACTCTCTGTCAAGGTAAATAAATGTAACCTGTCACCGCTGAAGTCTGGGTGGGCCACAGCAGTGTCCTGAGCACCTCTAGCCCTCTGATGCAGCTGACGCACCATGCGGTACAGCTCCACCTGGTTGGTGTGGACAGTAAGAGTGCAAAGTCATTAGAACTGTGAATTACTTTATATATTTTATATACAGTACATTTTTTTCTAATCTTGTTTACCGCAACTTACAATTTTTGCATTTATTGCTGCATATCTCAGTCTTTGCATTCCTTTGCATTTATCACGCACTTAGAATACAGTATCTTTCATAATATTGTATTCAGTCCCAAACTCACAATCCCCTGATCACAGGAGCAACTCTCTAACCAGTAGGCTTCCAGCTGCTACCACAGGGCAGGAGTGGGACTAAACTCCACCAATACTAGGGGCAGAGTCCAAGACCCACATTTACATATCCTTCCAATCCCTGTTTAGTAACCACTCCTGGTCATTTGTCCATACTGCAACGCAACACAAAGCTCTGGCTGCATATTACAATATCAGGCCAGAGTACAAGAGTTGAATGAGGAGCATTAGCACAAATCTGCTATGGTCCACACGATGCAATACAGTACAAATATGTAGCTTTGAAGTACTTATTCAGTACCTGGTTGAGCTAGTCAATAATTAATTAATAATTCATAAGCTAAATCAGGTGTGTGTGCATGGTAGAAAAGCTGAAGAGAATCACTGAGAAAAGCATCTCATAACATTTGAATAGTTTCTTATTTATTAATAATTAACACCAAGAAGCAATACCTGATGCAATTCACTGTTGTATATATTCTAAGTAGTTTCATGGCTCACACACTCAGCTACAACGATAAAACCATTGACGGATGTCAATTACATTTATTATCTTGTTAAAACGGCACCTGAACAGCAAGTGAACAGTCGGCTGATAAGAAATGGGAGTGACTTTGACAAGGGCCATAATGTGATGGCCGTGTTCACTTATGACAGAATTGTCACTTTCACTACACAATATTGGAAGGTGGTTTGCATGTTATTGGTGTATGTCTATACCTCACCTTGTCTTTGTGCTGGAAGGGACGGATGTTGTAGAGGCGAGAGGTGGGAAAGAGAGGAGGAGGGTGGCTGAACAGCTCACTGCTGGTACCTACAGGGAGAAGCATCTACGCCAGATGGAGAGAAAAAAGTGAAAGGCTGAGACTGACCTTGTTACCTAACGCCTCATCACATGTAAGGAAACTTTAGTGATGTTCCATGTTAATCTGTTCCCAGAGTAGCTGCAGTGGTTGAATACATGTTGGTAATGGTAAAGTGTATCATATTATATCATTTAAAACAGCATTCTATTATTTACTGTAACTAATATTTCACTTTATGTTTACTTCTGAGACTGCACATATTCACAAACAGTACTGTGCAAAAGTCTTAGGAACATGTGAAAATAATATTCAAAAACTGTTCAGCAGTGAGTATTTGTTATCCATTCATTTTACTACATTTACTAAATAAAACTAAAAAGGATAAATGCCAACATTATACAGTATTGTAGTTTCCATCAAAAACCTGGTTTGACTCAATCAGTCCGTCATTAAATTAAAACAAGAACTGCTGATTTCACCAATCCATAGAACGGCTGGAGGAACCGAGGAGAAATCTAAACCCAAAACTGCGTTCTCCTCATCAGCTCACAAAAAATCAACTTCTTTTTACACACAAAAAACAAATCTTAATACTTTTTGATTCTTTGTTTGTTTGCATTCATTCTAATGTTAACTCTTTGACAACGATTACATTCTTATCTCTGTTATTCTGTTACTTTACTTTATTTCACTTTCCCTTACTGTGTTCCATTCTGATCAGTTTATTATACAGGGTGGGCCATTTATATGGATACACCTTAATAAAATGGGAATGGTTGGTGATATTAACTTCCTGT
>JBBPDC010000011.1:791757-810241 GCA_037974485.1 Hemigrammopetersius urotaenia | reverse complement strand
AAACCTGGGTCGTAGTGTGGTGCAATAGTGCCACCTACTGGCGGAACACTTACACATACATGAAAATATAAGCAAGAATGTGTGTTTACTGGTTAATATACGGCTGTTTATTTAAAATAAACGAAAACAAACCAAGCCTCATTCTTTAGAACTTTTTGTTGCTTAACTTTGCTGAACCGAACCGTGACCCCAAAACCGAGGTACGTACTAGATGTTGAAACACTGATGTGAAGATTTGATTGTGTAAATCTGAGCGTTCTGCATTTTAGAAGTATTCAGTGAGTTTAAGTCTTGTGTCTACAGATGTAAACTGTGTGCTAAAATCACCACAGCCTTCAGAATCTGTCCTGGCACTCAGAATATAACCTGATATTTCTATCTGCACACGTCTAATAGGAACCAATTAATTCAGGCTATATTCAGATAAATGCTGGTAGCAAGCGAGTCTTTCAGAGTGAGACACAGGCCTAGTCACTGTCATTCTGTCCTGGTTTAAGAAGTGAATTTAGTTAGAAGCTGCAGGTATTTGTACATTTGCCAGTTTTGTTTTGTTCTTGTAGAAATCTCATGCAACAGGCTGGTCTTGTCCTATCAGTGATTAAAATTTTGCCAGTACTACTGGGCTGAGAAGTGAAATAATCTATGGAGGTGATGTAAGCTGTTTTTATGCAGTTGAATACCTGCGACTGTAATGGCTGCCCCTTAACAGGGGACAGCTGGTGGCCTGGTGGTTAGGGAGTTGCCCATGTGATCCGAACACACTGATTAGAATACGTTCATGGATATTTTGGGACATACACTGTAAAGGCAAACGTTCATTTGGCACACCTGTCTAGTGCCATAGTGTGTGATTCAGTGTTGGAGTGATCTATCAAAGAACCACTTTTTGGTTCCCTGACAAACATTTTTGTAAGTGTGAAAACCATTTGAAAGTTTAATGAACCCCAACTTAAACAGTCCTGGAGCAACGGTGCTCAGCACCTTTCAGTGATTTCCCTTTTCAAACACTTCAAATGCATTTATTTCAGTGAATGAATTTAACCAGACAAATCACCCACATGGTACATCCAGGAGATGCACTGAAATAATGTCGATGTCCTTTTAAATTGAATTTAAATGAAAGAGCATTACTGTATATTATATTTAGAAATATTTATATTTATGAGTTTAACTGGTACAAGGCACGCTGGTATGATTTGTTCTAATGTACAATTTGTGGTGTACCTGATTTTCCTGCACACTCCTGGGCACCATCACAGTCAGTGTGAGTCTGGGTTGGTGGGTGTATGCACTTGTCATGTCTGTGAAATTATGAATGGCCCGAGAGGATGGCGTGGTGTGTGTGTGTGTGTGTGTGTGTGTGTATGAGAGAGAGAGAGAGAGCGAGAGAGGGAGGGATGGATGGAGAGAGGAAAAGACGTGTCTGGTGATACGTAGAAGAATTGCCAACCAGCAGCACAGCCCCTCTGACAAAGGTGGAGAAAGAGAAGGTAAGAGACATCCTCTCTTTATTTCTTCCATCTGTTAAATCTATTAAATACTTGAATACTGTAACCGTGTGTCTGCATTGCTGCATATCTGGAGGAAAAAGCCCCAGTCGTTCTATTGTGTCTCAGAGGAGCAGAGAACAGTGTTTTGTGGCCAGCGATGTGGAATGTATAATTCAGAATTCTGCCTTATTAGACAATTGGGCATCCGTTTGACATCAGGCATATTATAAGCTGTGTGTGTGTGTACATGAGTGTGAGTGTGTGTGTGTGTGAGAGAGAGAGAGAGAGAGAAAGGAAGACTCTCTAGGGTCAGTGTGATGTGTTGTAAAAAATTGGTATGCAACACTGTTCTCAAGAACAGTGAAGGGCAAGGTGGAACCATGTGGTGGTGGCGTGGTGATGGTGGTGGGGGGGGGTCACAATTCACAGTAGATATAAAGGGGTGATTCAGTGCAGAGATAGTCGAGTGCTAGCAGTATCCTTTATACTTCAGTCTTACCCAGCACATACTCAGATTGAGCCCTTGGGGGTCCTTGAGGGTCTTCATCTTGTCAGAATGCTAGTTCTTTTTGTAGTCAGGCGAAAAACCGGTGTAAAAGTCCACTGAAAGAGCTTAACGTGAGCTGGGGTGAACCTCCCAAGGCCTGACATTACTTCCAAGGACAGGCTGAGAGTAAATATCCTCTTCAGGGAACAGAGTTTTGCGCATTTAAATGAACATTTTATTTAACACTGTTTACAGAATTTATCTCTAATATATCTAAAAACGCACATAGAATGTATTTTATATATTATAATTTTATATATTATTTCCTAGTATTTTTATTTTAAACCCCATGCACTAAAAAGCTCACATTTGCATTTTTTCATTTCTAAAATCAAAACATGGTTTGACTGCATACACCGTTTAACCTGGGTCTTGAGTTTAGGCCATGGATATGAAATTCAGTAAGTGAGACTGGGACTGTAAGTGTGTAAGTGTATTTTAGCACCAAATAATCACAATTTTCTTTTGATCCCATGTTTTATCTGAAGCTTGAACTGGAGATATGTTAACACATATTTCACTTTGATAGTAGAGTCCTGCTGTATAACTGTTTTTATTGCCTAAAACACCCACTGCTTTGTCTGCTGGTCGTATTCACTGCCAGTGACGTATCACAATTTCCAGAAGGTGTGATGAGTGATGGAAATTGTAAAGGAAAACATGATTGCTTGGTTCCATTGTCATGTTCTAACCATGTTGGTGGTTATTTTTGACATGCGAGGCTCATGAAGACCTAATCAATGGGAAATCTCACTTTTATTCATCCACCCATTTACCACAGAAATATCTGGTCAGATCATTATAAGAAAGACATTTTAAAAGTGTACTTTATAGTTCCTAGTAATTCTCTGCAAAAGAGAGAGAGGGTTTTAAGCCTTGTATCCATTCAAGGTCCTCATCTGATCTATTGCTCAACCTTACAGATAGAGTTAGTGATAGTTCATTTAAAGCTGCACAGTTTATATCAATCACCCTCTGGTCCTTCAGTGGTCAGTTTCTGGCCTCAGGATGCTGATGAATGGATATTTTTGGCTGGACTAAGTCCAGCAGTGACAGGGAAGCGTTAAAAAATCCAGAGGCACTGGTGTGTGCGCGTGCGCACACACACACACACACACACACACACACACACACACACACAATCTAACATATCACTAATGCGTCACTGTCACTGCTGTGCTGAGAACGATCCACAGCCCAAAGATAGCCCCTGGTTATCATGCGGGATCTTGACCATTGATTAACAGTGTGAATGGGGCTAAAAATTACGGAGAAAAACAGATGGATTATAGTCTAAAAGGTAAATTACAAAGAACACTTATGCGGTCAGCGCAGCAGATAAATCAACAACTAATGTAGATATCAACCCAATACTGATACACAGTGTTTGAAAAAGCATTCTCTAATTACTGATATAGACTGTAGCTCTTCTGTTCCAGATCAGTTTCAGTTCATCACCTCCCCTTCACTCCATTAATCAGTGGAAAGAGAAAACCATAGGACTCTAGTGCAGATAATCTCTTTATATTATTTCAAATAAGTGAGAAAAAGTCCTTTGCAGGAAAAATACTATGCGGGTTTAGTTCATGCTTAATTGAAAAGTAACCATGACAATCAAGCATCTTTCCAAACATTTGATGGAGAGTGTACATAACGGCCATGGAAAAACAACAAGACATTAGCACCAGTCAGTCAAAAATCAGAAGAAGTGTGTAGTCTGAACTTGTATCTGCCTGTTCTGGGCAGCTGGGGATTATTTTCCCATTCATGTGACGGTATGAAGAGGACATGCTGCCTTGCTTCTATATAGTATACACTATACATGCACTCATGCACGCACATACTGAGTGGTTCACACACACTTGCATGCACACACAAAAAAGGAAGGTGCTAATATGGTACATTCACATTCGCTTTCCCATTGAACTGATGTGAACTTGCACAAATCGCAAGTACAAATATCCTTGCGTGGGTGTGTCTATGTTTGAGTAAAAAGAGAATGACGTGTGTGTGTGTGTGTGTGTGTAAGAGAAAGACAGAGAGAGAGAGATACACCGAGAGATTACTGAGTGTCCTGAAGCTCTCAGTGATTCTGGGCGCCACAGAGAGAAAAGCTCACAGTTGAAAACGTGGAAAGTACACACTTCCAATCCATTTATCTACATGAGTAAGTCAACAGAAATGAAGGTGACATTTAAGACCAAAACACCAGCGCATGGGGTGTGTGTGTGTGTGTGTAAACTATAGCCTTCAGAAAACCCAGAGAACCATTCATATCATCCTTTTAGTGAACAAGTGTTTAAGGCAGTCCATAATCGTGTGTACATGAATCTGAAAGACCTCCCGAAGACGCGCTGTAGCTAATCATCTCAAATGTCTTAAAAAAAAACCAACATTTTAAAATCAGCTCTATAGCAGACTAAGGCTGAGATTTTATGTCTTTTATGTGCCAGTGAGAACTTGACCAGCAGCAAGTAAGCAAACCGTACTGTGAGGACTAGCTCCCCTACAGAGAGAACTGCAGTAGTAAAGGCGTGTAATAAAAGCCTGCCACTTTGAACTTTTGGTTTAATTCCTGAAGTGTTTGTTTAAATATATTGAATGCTTGTCTGTTAGCCACAGGATCATGTAATGGAACCATTTGTCTTTAGTGGATTGTAGAACATTCCTTTTAAATAATGCGATATCAGATTTGTTATGAATTAATATCAGTCATGATAAAATCACAATAATGCCCACAAGGTCATGGTACGCCATGAGATATTGGTACAAGTAAGTATACTGATAAAGTGAAGAGCCCCCTTATAGTCTCACCTGAACACACAGTGAACAATGTGAAATCCTTTCATTCACCAAGTAAAACAGGGGGCTGCCACCAACGAGGGGCGCTCAGGGGCAGTACCTTGCTCAGGGGTACCTCAGTGAAGACACCAGCAGTGTCGGGATTCGAACCTACAACCTTTTGATTGCAGGGGAACCTTACTAACCACTAGGCCACCAGCTACCCCATATATGTTTCTCTGACTTTGGGCTTGTGTTGACTGTTACAACAATCTTGTTACAGCAATCTAGTACTGATAAAGCATTCGCAAGACAAGAGCCTTACATTGAGAGAGAACTGCTAGATGTGCAGTTAGACAGGGCTTTCCACCATCGCCATACTTAGCCAACCTGTATGATGAACACAGAATAAGAGAGGCAGGATCAGAAGAAGATGATTAAGGCCTGAAGATTGGTGGAAGAAAGCTTAACAACCTTCTGTGTGCAGATTACATGGCACACAAGGCAGTAGGAAGTCCTAGATAACTTTAGAAGAAAAGTTAACAATAAAAATTAAACTTCACAGGTGAAAATTCATGATAGGTTTACCATTGATTTGATCAATAGTGGTCAATTATTAATGACAAAGAATCCTGCAGTCAAGACCAAACAAATGTACTTATTCAGAACGGATTAAGGGTCTGATCCAATGATGTTCAGTCCTTTCATGACCTTTTCTGTGGTTCTTTATCAATTCTGCGGTTCTTTATCAACAGCTGAAAAAGCATTGAGGCCTTTAAACAAGTTGGCCAAAACTTTAGAGAGTATCTGGGACGGCTAAGAAAAGAAAGAATTGGACCCTTGACCAAATCAAGCCTCACCCCTCACCCAGATATCTAAACTGAAACTTTGAGCAGATTATAAGAACCCACTCACTGAAGTTGCAAAAATGCTTTGTGTGTGAGGAAGCAACAAGACGGAGAGATACGATCAGGGCTATCATGAACAAGCCGTCAAGGAGACCCAATCAGAAGATGGGAGATCCTGGAGAAACACGGTTTATATCTCAACAGGAGGAGTCAACTTGAAAGCTCCGCATTACAGTGGAAGCGTAAAATGAAAATATTCTCCTGTATCTGCAATTTCAGCACTCAGGCAAGGAAAGATCAGGTGCGTTCGAGGAGAAAGAAGCAGAGAAAGGCATTAACCAGACTGAACATTACTGCAGCAACCACATAAATTGAGGGTGAGTCAGCATAGGTGCTCATTGTGCATGATGATGAAGTCTGACAGTGTGACCTTAATCACTCCGTTCATTGTCTATGAGAGCAACAGTGTGACTCAGCAAAAGGCCGTCTAACCCTGGCTAATTTCATGTGCGTTCCTGTTATTTTCCTCACAGTAATGAAGTTCTGATACGCACGCTCTCACTCTGTTACTGCGGAGACCTTGCCATTTAGTGGAACAACAGAACATTTTGGTGAATTTGTAATTGCCTGGGTGTGGAAATGAACTGGAGCCATTCCCCCTGTGTTTCCATGGTGACCTAGGCCTCTTCTGATTCTGTTCTTTGTGCGTGTACCCACTGGCCTTAGGAGATCAATTTTGAACGAACGCACACACACACACGCACGCACACGCGCACACACACACATGCTGTACTGTGCCATTGATCAAATCATTACCTGCTTTACCCTAGATATAATGTAACTTTAAAGGTTTGTGCACACCAACATTTCTCCTGTAGGGTATTAATAGAGAGTCTTTCACCTGTTTGCTGTACTAACAGCCTCTACTCTTCTAAAAAACGCTTACCAATAGCTGTTGGAAACAATACTGCAAGGATTTGATTGCATTCATCTAACAATACCCTTAGTGAGGTTAGGTACTGATGTTGGACTCTAAATCATAAACTTCAGTGCAAAGCTCTATCACTTTTAGGTTCCACTGATCCACAACCCAGTGATGGGGTGATTTATAATCCTTTCCCTGACATTTGCCATAGGGCGTGGTGACCCCAGGCTCATGCATGGCTACACCAGAGTGTTCGCTTTGCTTTCTATGGTAACTATACTAACTGAAACACCTTACTACAGAACTTACTACACCTTGAAGTAGCACAATACATTCTACTGCTTTATTTCTAATACTACTACTGAAAAATAACCATGTCCTGAAGAGATCACAGTTGGTACAAACCTGCAGTGACCTCTAGTGGTGATGGACTGTAGGCATGATTTGCTGAAGATCTACTTTCCATTATCCTGATATTAAAGGCTGTGCTGTTACTTTGCCAGGCTGACAGACAGGAGCCCTGAGTGAGCGTGATCTTCTCCCTCCTGCACCCCACTGCCACTCCGCACCTCGCCGCACCTCGCCAACATGGAGCAGAAGGTAAACAAGGAGATTTGGGTCCAGCTCACAGCACTATGACAGTTAAAAATGTCCAGTCTTCCCACAAATACTGGAGTCAGTCCACACGAAGTCACAAGATCCCCTACTGACCATGTCATATTTGTTTGCACAGTTGGGCACAGTTTTGAGCATGTTTTAAATAAAGGCCCATAAAAATGGCCGTAGACTGAATGTTGTGGAAAAAGATACATTGATATGTGATTACTTTTGAAGTAGTGATGCATAAAATGGGTTTACAGTATGTTTAATTTTTACAATCTCCAAATTGATTATTCGTAACAGATGATGAACTGTGAGCTGATTGGAAGTCTAGAGTCCCGAGTGCAGTTGTTACTAGTTCCACTTCTGGCTCACAGCAAATGTTATTTTGTGTCAGTTTGCCTAGGACTCGGCTAGATCATGGATCTTTATTAAAAAGTAAAGAAATGAAGCACATATTATTTTATGCATTCAGAATATCAAAGCTGTCTCCCAAATGAAAGAACATATAATCTCTCTAAAAGAACACAGACAGACTATAACATCATGATCATCAACATCAGAATTTTTATTCACAATTTAATATTTCTTCATTTTGAGGTTAATATTTTCATATTTCTTCATCTGTCATTTTCTCATTCGGGGAAGAAATAGTTCCTTTTGAGAAAAAAGAGGTCAAAAGGCCTTAAAAACAAATGTTTAGCTGTTGTTTTTGGTAGAAATGTAAGAATGTTGCGTTAAGCCTGTTTTGGAAACTGACTGGAATATGCTGTATGAATTTAACAGCCAGTTTTGAAGTGAAATATTTAAAACAATATTTAAAACAAATATCTCCTCCCTCTCTTTCCGAGAAAAAATGGCACCACAATAAGGTTTCAGTTTTGGCATCCACATTGTTTCACTTGCTACTTACAAATAACTAGAAGAAGATTATTTTGGGCTCATGTGAATCTACAATCAGTAGAACTAACAACACAACCAGTAAGAAGATGGACTGATTCACCTGCAGCCCAAGCTGTAGATTCAAACAGCCTGTCTCTGACTGTCAAATATGCTTGTGGTGCATCTCATGTATTGAAAGACCCCCTAGATCTAGGGTAGTTTTTCTTTAGCGCTGCCTTTCTACCTTCTGTGGTCAATATTGTTGGGTTCCCGTTGAGCACATACTCATAAATATGTTTACCCAGAGCCAGGTGCAGCTGGTTTGTGAGTGTTTAATGCAGAAGTGTCTTATTTTCTTCATAAGAAACCCTTATATATGCTAACCTGTAATGTTAATGCCATGCTAGTTGTGGTGACAAAAAGCTTGTAAATGCTTGTAACAGACATTCAGATGTTTCTTTTACTATTTTATGAAGTGTTTTGTAATGATTTGTAATGATATGTTCATATTGTTGTTGATAAAGTGCAGGCTTGCTGTGAACTGTACAGCCATTGTTCTGCTAGCTTGCTATTACTGCCCAAATAAGTTTAACACATTTAAATGTGAGTAAATTGCTAAACTTTCATTGAGAAGGGGATTTCAAACATTGCTCTAGGTTAGTCCTCTTATCCAATATTGTGATGCTGCTAACGCCAAGATTACAATTAACGCCGTTAAAAAAATTAATCTATGCCCACCTCTACTTTTTACTTAAAGCTAAAACATTTTCTGCATGGTTGCATAAATCAAAGAAAAGAACAAGAATTTTTTTCATGGAAATTCATAACCAGGTATTAAGTGAGCTGGTGTGGAATAACCTCAGCAAAAAATTTAAAGAATCCCCCCATTCCCCATCCACTAAAAAAATCTTCAAAAAGTCATGTATTCCCCAGACAACCTCGCCTCAGAAACACATGGTGAAGAGCAGGTCCAAATCCACCGACGAAATCCAGCAGGCGAAGAAGGTGAGAAGTGCATACCAATCTTACCCTCTCTCAGCCGCGTGCCTTTTGTTCGAAGTCGTCTGATATGATTCACTGCTCTTCGTGACTGACTGGGACATTATTTATTGAACACAGAGACTCACTCGCAGGCACAAACTTTGAGTTTTATTTCACACAAATGCAAAATGACTGTATCCTACTGTTCTCTCCTTGTTTTCCAGGCCTTCCACATCCCCCAGAAGTCGCTTCCCGGCGGATCCGAGTTAGACAAAGTGAAGGTCAGCCCGCAGTTCAAGTGGGGACAAGTTAGCCTGGGCTGTGAACTGCTATTCGTCATTGTTGCTTACCCTCAGTCAAACATGTCAATAATTACTGCAGCAGTCGTTAGGTTACTGTACTGTATCACTAAAATGGTTTAACGTTGCGACCCTTCGTGTGAGAGAGGTCAAAATTGCCTTTCTGTCATTTCAGGAAAGCCCAGAAGAATCTGAAACTCCTGCGTCGTCATCAGAGGAGCTAAAGTAACACTTGTAAATCTCAACACACACACACACACACACACACACAAACACTCATAAGCTGCGTAACTAAAGCTAAGCCACACTCTAGGCTGCATTCCTAGTCCACTACATCTTCGAAAGCTGTTTCTGTCAGAAGGATCTTTAGAACACAGCTGAGTTATGCAGCCGCTCCCGGAGTGTCTTCTGGCTCTTTACCCACAATCCTTTGCGTACACATTTGACTCAAAGAAAATTCAAGCGAAAGATGAAACCACCACGTTTGCAGCCAGATCTGCAGATTGTGAGTGTAAATGTAAGCTGTTCATAAAAGTTGTGTTTCAAAAGTTAGAATTAATTTACTTTTGTGTCAGCATTCTAAAATATAATGATGGATTATCGGTGCTTTTAAGATGGGCTGGCTGTCTTTAGCCCATTGGATAGTCTATGATTACAGTAAAAGACTAATAAATCTACTCATTGGCTTGGTGGGCTGCAACTGGATCGTTGAGATTAATACAGTGGCAGAAAACACAGCAGTTTTCACTGAAAGTTTAGAAAACAGAAAAGCTTTTTTTTTTTGATAAAGACAAGATGGAAAACCATATTAAATTGTAAATACTTCACAATGTGAAATGAGTTCCTAAAAGCTGTGTAAAATCATGCTGAAACAGAGTCTGCTTAACCAAACAGCGGTTTGAAAACCCTACAGAAAACTGTATGAAGCCAACAATCTTGTTTACTTATTACTAATGTCTCCCACGTAAATTCTTGAATGACATTTAAAACTGAGCAGTGCGATTGTTTTAGCCCAGCAACTCTTTCTCACTCTTAAAGGATCAGTGTTCTTTGGTGTGTAGGAACGATATGATTTAGTCTCTTTTTTCCCACTGAGACGGGGAAGATTCTGAAACCTGTGGTGAAATGTGTGACGATTCTGAAACGTGTGCAGTTTGTCCAGGCTGTCTGCACAACTTTGTGAACAGTGTGGCATGTTTTCTTTTTTGTTTACTATTACTTTTAAATCTCACAAACATTTTGTGATTAGTTCCTAACAGGAAGTGAACGTTCCTAACAGGAAGTGAGAGCAAACAGTGATAGCATGCAAGTTGAAGCTTAATTTGTCAAGTCGAAGAACGTAATGATAAGGAAGTTGAGTGAATTTGTGAATATAGTATAGTGTCATCTTTAGTTTGAAGCTGTAATTAACGTCATCATCCAAGGCTATGATGTCTGTCACCGCTCAGCTGTTTTTTCTGATGGCTGGCTGTACTAAACCTGAGATAGTATTTTCCCCGAGACCCGAACCTGTTCTTTCTGAAACCTGATGCTGTTGGTCTGAGGTTACTTTTTTGTCCAGGGATGACTCACAGTGCCCCTTCCACCCTGCCAAGAGTATATTCAGCCATTCAGTCTCAACTATGTTAGGTCCAATATGGTGTTAATGTAGGACATTGCATGAAAAGAAAGATTTTAAAATCGATGGTAAATTCGTTTTTTGTGTCACAAGGGGCTGTTATAAGAGTAAAGTGTCACCAGTCACTGGCATAGAGCAAAATGAGTAGAATGCACCTGCTTTCAATGAGCTGAGCAGTCTTTGGATTGCAGGGTTACATTTAAATATAAAAACAAATCAATATTTTGCTTGGTTTACTGTTATTAAACATTTTCCAATTATATGATTGGAAGACCTTTCTGCTTTGCATTACACATCACAGATGAGGAGCCTTCGTGGATAAGGTGGAGTCTAGCTTTTGTAACGCAGCTACACTCTCTCCACTATTGTCATTTGACCTATACACCCACTTCCACACCATGATATATCCCAACCCCTTACAGAGCCTGCTGTTACTTCACCATCTCCACACAAACGGTACAGAGGCAATCTCAGATGCACACTTCTCCATGCTGTACTGTGCATGACTCATGTACATATCAGCTGAATGTGTTTGCGCAATAAAGCAGTTTGGTGAGTGTGTCCCTGTGAAAATGAAATCTTTTCTTACTTACGTTATTACGGTATATTCAGTATTTTATGGAAGATACACCCTTGAAAAGGTACCACAAATGATTATTTCAGCAATGACACCGAAAGACCATTTAAGTTTCTTAAAGAACAGTTTTTGTAAATGAGATGTGAAGAAACTTTACACGATGCAAAGGTTCTTTACGAGAAGAAAGACATCCATTTTAAAGGTATAATTTATTTCCCAGTGACAGAAAAAAAAATTCAACAGAAAAAAAACACATTTAACAGAAAAAAAACACATTTAACAGGACATTATGCAAAATCATCAACCCTTGTGTTTACGCATTTTGCAGATCCACAGTGTCTTACATTTTATCATTCTGCCCAAAGTCTCCCTAGGTGTGCTTGCCCTGTTTGGTATTCAAAACCTAGTCTGTTGTGTGGAGAACAGTGGTTATCCACCAGCTGCTACAACTAAATATTTAATTTCCTCAGTTTTGAATGTGTCTACTCTTTGCCTTTAGTACAGATCCTGTTCTGTTCTGCTTTTACTTTTTCTTCAGAAATCTCCAGGGATATTTTTCATGCTACTTGCTAACTTCAAAGTTTGTAAGTTACTTCCACTTTCTGCTACTCCTTTTCTAGAGGATTTTCTTCTTCTTTTTTGTCACGGAATCCCTAGAGACTTTAACTTTTCTTTACAAAACACAAAGAAGGCACGAGGGCCAAAACACAAAGAAAACCAAGATCCTAAAGACAGAGTAACCATAAACATAAATGATGGCTAGAAAACGGTGGACTGACCCAGGGTTAGAACTCAGGGGTGGTTACATATACACAGACAGGAACAAATCAGGACCTACAATCATTTAACTTAAACACCAGGCAGCTGTACTTAAATACATCAGACCAGACTGTGAACGCAGACAATTTCAAGGCCTCAAGCGGCCGCTGACCGGGGATGTCACATTTTTTGCCTGTTTCCTTTTCCAAGATTTAAACTGCTACACCCTCATATTCCAATCTGTGCCGCTAATCGGAAGGGGACACTTTTGGTGGTCTAAATACTTTCATGACTTTTAGGATCCTCATGTTTTTTCTTTGTCTAACAACTGAAAACAAGGCAGCTGAGGTATGTGTGGGTAGCTGCTTGTGTGTAGGTTAGTGTCTCTTTCAAAGTAGAACTTTGCGAACAACTTTAGTTGGAAGGACACAACCGGTTGGTTTAAAATCAGAAAGGCTGAAGAGTTTAAGTGCGTGCACTAAAGACTGGACAAATGAATACTGACAGATTTGGTATTATATTTGGTGATTAAGGCTTTTTCAGTTAAATATGTCTCTTGTTTTTTTTTTGACACTGAATAATTAGTAACTATTTACTCACTTGTCTTACAAACAAAAGGGTGGTCTCTGATTTTTACACAGCACTGTAAGTGGAATACATTGTGGTGTACTCTGAATATATTCCTCATGTTTCTAACCAGTGAAAATGTTTCAGGTGCTTTAAATAGTTCTGTGTCTGAAGCATTTTTAGCCAAAAGCAAACTGTGCGTCACTGAGGGTAGTTGGCTTATGTTCCTAAAGCTGGTTTCTCAGACATTAAGCATAGTACTAAAAGCGAAAGGATTTTCAGAGGATAATCCCTATTGGCTGCGAGATTTAACCTAGAATTTGCCTGAATCCCGTATCCCCAAAGCTGACACCTTAATATATGATTGTAGGAGACACCAACACTTTTCACGACTCCTTTTGAGAGGTGTTATTTTCATGTTCATGCAGACAAATGCTCATTGTGATCGTTAATTAGAGCCTACAGTGTATTTTAAAACACACACACACACACACACACACACACACACACACACACACACACACACGTGTACACACACACACACACACACACACACACACACAGATGTCTCAGTAATTATTAGCATTCTAGAAAGCTTTCAATGTGAAGAAAATATGCCAGAATACAGCTGGACAAAATCAACAGCTTTATCAATGGTTATTTTTTCAGAAGCTTGTATGGCAACAAGCAGCATCTCTGGTTTTCTTAAGGATTTTCTCACCTAGGTTTCAATCATGTATTTTCACACAAGGTTGTTAGAAGCCTGTATACCATATTTAGCACTATAACATCATAGCCCATGTCATTCTTGTGTTTCCTGGCTTTACGTGGGTTTGAAGAGGCGGTGTTACTTTCAAAAGGTGCTCGATGCTGCGCAGCTAAAATCCTAGCGCTAGCTGCATATTTATAGAAGAAGCAAACCGTCCAATTTTTACTTTTTCCCCCCAAATGTAGTAAATCAACCAAGACATGTTTGGAGTCTTAATTTTAACTCCTATTTTTAACGCTAGAAGTCAATAGTCATCCAAATTTTTTATTGTAAATACATCCCACAGCTTCTCTCAACCCACCAAACCACATCCAGATCTTCATTGAGGTGGCACGGACTTGTTGATATGGTTTAGGACACAATATGACCTATTGTGAGCTAGAACACAGAACTAAATATTACAGTGTACCTGTAGTTTTCACAAACCATCTCATACAGATACAGAAGAAACTGATGCAAGATCAGTCCTTAAGACTGCTTTCTGAATCCCTGTCCTGCTGGTGTCTGAAATGACTGCCTGTAAGTTCTGTCAGTGTTCATAGCTCACAGTGAGTCATGCACATCACACATTTTAAGCGAGTAGAAATAGAATACAGTCTCTTAATCTGACAATTTTGGACCACATTTAGCAACATTTCTTTATCTGCTACATCTGTGGCATATAGTCGATTACCACCAGCAACCAGTTCTTCATGACTCTTTAAATTTCTATAAACAAACATAAATCCCCCTGATCCAGAATTTTCTTATAATACAAAACAATGAGCGTGTGTGTTTGGAGTAGATAGGTTTCTGGTTTGTTTGTAAGGACGGAGAAATGCTTTAAACAGCTGCTTGTGCTAATTGCCAACCATGTGCTACACATTATGCAGATACACATTAGATTGAAAACATTCCTTCAAATTCCATCAATACTACTTCACTGTAAAGTAATAATTAACAAAGAAAGCATCTCTCGGCTCTGTGTGGTTTAAAGCACACATAGAAGGAACTCAAAGGGCAAACATGAACTTGTTCAAAGATTACCTAAAGTGTGTAATGGTGCTCAACATACTGCAGGTGCTGATTTGCATATTCTGAAGCTCCCTGGCTAATGTTGGCTTTGATTTCCAGTTAAGGTTGCAGTTAGCCAGGTGCTCTTAAAAGGTGTATCATTTACATATATCACCAGTGCTTAGCTTTTCCTTAATCTAGCTTACATAACTCCCTTTGGTAAAAACAAAGAGTTAGCAGTAGCCATGATGAATACAACTTCACTCAATAATGGGAATGCTGTAATGTATTTTCTTTCTATAGGAAATTCAGATAGTGGAAGAAGTCAATTGTGTATGGTGTACATTTACTTTAGAAAACATGGATTTGCTGTGAATTAGGGCTGTCTCTTTTCATTATAATATCAGCATTTAGATTTAGATAGATAGATGGATAGATGGATAGATAGATGGATAGATAGATGATGGATAGATAGATGATAGATAGATGATAGATGATAGATAGATAGATGGATAGATGGATAGATAGATGGATAGATAGATGATAGATAGATAGATGATAGATAGATGATAGATAGATAGATGACAGATAGATAGATAGATGATAGATAGATGATAGATAGATAGATGATAGATAGATGAGATAGATAGATAGATAGATGATAGATAGATAGATAGATAGATGATAGATAGATGATAGATAGATGAGATAGATAGATGATAGATAGATAGATGATAGATAGATAGATGGATAGATAGATGGATAGATAGATGATAGATAGATAGATGATAGATAGATGATAGATAGATGAGATAGATAGATAGATGATAGATAGATAGATAGATGATAGATAGATGATAGATAGATAGATGATAGATAGATGAGATAGATAGATAGATAGATAGATAGATGATAGATAGATAGATAGATAGATGATAGATAGATGATAGATAGATAGATAGATAGATGAGATAGATAGATGATAGATGATAGATAGATAGATGATAGATAGATGATAGATAGATAGATGATAGATAGATAGATAGATAGATAGATGATAGATAGATAGATGATAGATAGATAGATAGATAGATAGATAGATAGATAGATAGATGACAGATAGATAGATAGATGATAGATAGATAGATAGATGACAGATAGATAGATAGATGATAGATAGATAGATGATAGATAGATAGATGATAGATAGATAGATGACAGATAGATGACAGATAGATAGATAGATGACAGATAGATAGATAGATGATAGATAGATAGATAGATAGATGACAGATAGATAGATAGATGATAGATAGATAGATAGATGATAGATAGATAGATGATAGATAGATAGATGATAGATAGATGAGATAGATAGATGATAGATAGATAGATAGATAGATAGATAGATAGATAGATGATAGATAGATAGATGATCTCACAAACAGATAGATAGATGGATGGATAGACAGATAGACGGACGGATGGATGGATGGATGGATGGATGAGGATGGATGGATGCCTTCATTGTCACTATACAAGTATAGCTAGGTGTCGTTTGAAGCAAACCAGCAAGCGCACATTGTGTAGAGAAAAAAAACATGTGGTGGTGGCCTCTGTATATGTAAGATCTCCATGCTTGACTACTAAGCCAAAGTAGCCCAGTTCCTTCTTGCCTTTCAGCAATGGTCAAACCGTGGGTCACAACTTGTCCTCCTAGAGCATCAAGTCCAGCCCGGCTTGAGTCACCTCTTCTCAAATACTGAAGACATGCATCAAGACTCTTCTTTGTTTTGGCATGAAGGTGGAATGAAGATCCCCTGACCTTTAGAAGTGCTGAGTCCCTCGTTGTCTTCATATCGCAACTAAAGACCGTGAACTGGAAGTGGGTGTGAAGGGCATGTTTTTTTGGACGAAGTGCCCATGTACACCAAAAGTGCTACCAAATTCTGTTAGTGTAAATACATATATTCATTTTACTATAACTCTATGTTCTTCGCATGTCATGTTATTATGGAATCGCCTATTGCTTTATGATGTAATGACCATATTTACACATGAATTGATGCTAATGATAGCCAAAAGAGTAGCCAGGTAGCAGCATCTTGGCTAAAGGATGGTTACAAAAGGCCAGGCGTTCTAGTGTTAATCGTTCTGGACACACTCATCATTTTTATTGTTTCTATAGCATGGTAAAAAGAGTTGAAACCATAAGTAGTTGGATAGTGATTCCAGACTTTCGAATGTTTTTTTGTTTAGCATTTCATAGCATAAGTGGATCCTGAGATTTGGCATGAAGACTACATAAGTAAGTTATTTCCATAATTTGTTTCCTGAGTGTGTGTAAGTAACAGAATTCATGCATGTGTTATTTGATATTGCAGTCATGGTGCCTGTAAGATGAAAGACGTCCGGGAGCTGTGCAGGGTAAAGCACTGTTTCTACACAGTAGTGTTAGTCTTACAGTCGAGCCTCAACGAGAGAAGCCCATATCCTCTCATCATGTCAACACTGTTCAAATATTAGAAAACAATTTACCACAAAACATCCCCAAATGTATTATGTTGTGCTCTGCTCAACCCAGCTCAGCCCAATGCATCATTTTTTTCAAGGGCTTCTTATATAGAAACCTCAAGCCACATTTAAATATTCTGATTTGAAAAAGAACCCCTCATCTCTGCTTGTAAATGTCATGTCTCAGTGGGCTCAGCATTTGAGCTTGTCTTAAAACCCTTAGCTCCTGAGTGTGAAAACACGCTGTGTTTTGTGTCAGAAGCACTCGCGATGAGAGCATTGTCAAGTGTCACACAAATCCTGCAGAAGCTCTTTCAGAACACTTCAGGCAGTTCGCAAACACTTGACTCCTGCTGTTTGCTGCCCTCCCACTTGGACCCAGTGGTGGTATTCTGAAGCTGTGTGCTTGTTTATGCTGAGAAACAAAGTCACCAGATATCCCTTCATGTGCACGAATATTCATCTAATAAGTGCTTCAGTCACTTCCCTTTCACAGACACACACACACACACACACACACACACACAGATATGCGCATACAGAGTGTTGGATGTCACATAATAAATGTGGTTATATAATATATCGTAATAACTAAGGCAGTGTATTTGATGAAGATTCTTTATTTGTCACATGCATAATCATACAAGTACAACACACAGTGAAATTCTTTCTCTGCATTTAATCCATTCACCAAGTGAAGAAGGTGCTGCCGCCAAGGAGCAGGGGAGCAGTGTGGGGGGGGCGGTACTTTGCTCAAGGGTACCTTTGTAGCGGCACTAGCAGGTGAGATTCCACCGGTCCACCCACCCAGACTTCTGATTCAGTTTGATTTAGTTGATGTCATTCCAGTTTGGTTCAATTCAATTAAGTTCGTTTAATTTTAATGAAGTTAAAATCAACTCAGTTCAGTTCAATTTAGTATCACTCAAAAGAGTAAAACAGTCCAGGATCTTTCAGTTAAATTCACTTCAGTTCAACCCAGTTCAGTTCAGTTCAATTAAGTTTAGTTTGATTGGATCCAATTCAATTCAATTCGATTCAATTCAATTCAATTCAATTCAATTCAATTCAATTCAATCCCATTCAATCCCATTCAATCCAATTCAATTCAATTCAATTTGATACAATTCAGTTCAGTTCTAATGGTTTTAACATACATTAGTTCATTTTATTCATTTAGTCTGATTTATTTTAATGCAGTTTAGTTCAAAAGTTTGAATTTAATTTGGTTCATTTAATTAAATGTCACCTAGAAGCAAGAAAGAATTCAGGATACACTGTAGAGGCTTAATCATGAATACTAATGGCAGTTTACACAGTCAAGGGGATCTGCT
>JBBPDC010000011.1:777915-791657 GCA_037974485.1 Hemigrammopetersius urotaenia | reverse complement strand
GTCTGTTCTGCGCTGTGACAGATCACAAGAATCACAACACTGTTCCTATAGAAGAGGAGAGTGGACAGAAAAAGGTGAGAGGCTTTAATCCTTCAATCAACAATACATTCCTTAATCATTCTTAAACATCAAGCTTTCCAAGAATGCCAAATAACTATGTTTTATATGTATTGTCTTGAGTTTGGAATCAAAGTTGTTACCAAACCAAAATGAACTAGTTAAAAATGTTATAAAACCATGAAAAGTTTTCCTATCTCCTCAAAGACACAGCTGGCAGAGACACAGACAAAAGTGCAGCAGATGATACAAGACAGACTGAAGAAGATCAAAGAGATCAAACACTCAGTGGAGCTCTGGAAAGTGGGTGACAAATATGGTTTATGTTTTAACTGTTTTATTACTCAGTTTTCTATGTTGTTGACAATTTCAAACTGATACAGTTTCAAACATTCGCGATGATTTGATTAAAGTGAATTGTTCCTCTTTCCTTAGAGAAACACAGAGAAAGAGATCGCAGACAGTGTAGAAGTCTTCACTGCTCTGATGCGCTCCATTGAGAGAAGCCAGGCTGAGCTGCTCGAGGTGCTGGAGGAGAAGCAGAAGGCAGCAGAGAGGCAGGCTGAAGACCTCATTAAAGATCTGGAGCAGGAAATTACCAAACTAAAGAGGAGAGACACTCAGCTCGAGGAGGTTTCACACACTGAAGACCACCTCCACCTCCTACAGGTCAGTGTTCCTCTATCTGCTCAGTTTTAATGAAGCCCATCACACCACAACACTGTCCATACTGAGAGTCTTCTCCTCTCTCTTGCTGGAGTGTAGGTTTACCCCTCTGTGTGCACCACTCCACACACCAGGAACTGGACTGGGATCAGTGTTGACTCTTATTTGAGTGTAGAAACTGTGAGGAAATGTCTGTCTGATCTCCAGAGGAGTCTGAATGAAGAGCTCAGTAAAATTCTCAATGAAAAGATGAGAAGAAAAGGTGAGAACATTCGTGTTTGATGAATTATGGTCTATCCAAGCAGAATTACATGAAAATATTATTTTAGTAAAAGACTAAAATTTTTTGCAATTGTTCTCCACAGAACTGAAAAGAATGCAGCATTATGCAGGTACATTGTGGTTTCTATTTTTCTTTCTTTATAACAATAGATTTTATGATATGTTATTCATTAAAACCAATGAAAGTACTTAAAGCTTATGCTGTAGCCAGAATTGTCAAAACAGTTAGGCATGGCTATCAAGAGCAGAACATAAGACACTGGTTTCTATTCGGTGAACTTATAATTAGGAGCTGTGTCAAAAGTTCAAGGTAACACAGTTTCTAACTTCTGTAACTTAAAACACCATTTATGAGTGTTACTGTGACCCACATACTCACAACCACACTGTGTTTCTCTCAGTGGATGTGACGCTGGATCTGGACACTGCTTACCCATATCTCATCCTGTCTGCTGATGGAAAACAAGTGACATGTGGAGACACAAGACAGAAGTTTTCTGACATTCCAAAGAGATTTGATTTGTATGCCAATGTCCTGGCAAGGCAGGGATTCTCCTCAGGTAGATTTTACTTTGAAGCGCAAGTCAGTGGGAAAACTAAGTGGGATATAGGTGTGGCCAGAGAGTCCATTAACAGGAAGGGGAAAATTACACTAAGTCCTGAGAGAGGGTTCTGGGCTGTAGTTCTGAGGAATGGGAACCAGTATGAGGCTCGGGATAATCCCATCGTCCTCCTCTCCCTGACCCAAAAGCCTCAGAAGGTGGGGGTGTTTGTGGATTATGAGGAGGGTCTGGTCTCCTTTTATGATGTTGAGGCCATGTCTCATATCTATTCTTTCACTGGTCAATCTTTCGGTGAAAAACTCCATCCATACTTCAGCCCCCGGAACAATGACAAGGGAAAAAATTCAGCTCCACTGATCATCAGCTAAGACCAGTTTATGCTGTCAAAGACTGGATTGTCAAAGTGATTAACCAGCTATACCTTCAGCTCAGACATTTATATACTGAAAAAGTTTAGGATTTAAACTAACATTGATGCTTCTAGCCAGCTTTAGCTAACTTAGTAATAGCCAGAAGCTTTTATATTCTACTAGAACCTAGAGTTCATTAAACTGGTTTAATATGAGAGAACCAACTTATATACTTAGAAGTACACATAGAAGGCTTTAGTGTTAATTAGGCGACTCATTTTGAACAGCCTACAAACTTCTACATTACTGATTATAATGTCTTGCTAGTGCATGTGTTAATAAAGTTATTATAACTACGAATTAAGGCAGCTTTCGTAAGAAAGAGCTCTTGTGTAACGTCTGCAGTACTAACACTACTAGACAGCTATCAGTAGACATGCACACTAGTGTTTGTCTATTCTGAGTGTAAAGAGCTGTACTGTGTGGCCAGATCTATTAGATATTCGTGTTTTGATGGGCAGCAGCAGTTTACCACAGTTAAACCAATGCTGCTCAGAAGGACAGATACTTAACTAATGTTAAGTAAAACTGAAGCTTTAATAATAATCTGTCCTATATGTGTGATCTAATGCATTTTAAGACACATTCTGTGATCTACAATATGGCATTTGTAACAGCTACACTTCATAATTTGCTTTCTAAAGGAGCATTATTCTCTATTCTTTTCTCAGGCACATGGGGTACATATAGTTGTTCTGGCTGTAATATGTCCCCCACAATCATTTAATCAACAACCGAATAGTTTGCTGTAAATGTTTATTAAACACATTGGTAGATTTGCTGCATGTATTAAAAGTTAATATGAACCATTATGTTTATCTCTCAGTACAAGTTAATTTAAAGATTGTTCAGACAAACTGTGCTAATTATACACTTTTGTCAACTCTGATCATTAAATAATCACTGCTCATTGTGAGTCTCTTTTTAGTGTCTGTTTAATACAGAAATGACAATTCTAATGTTGTGTTGTGCTACTGTACAAACACGATGTAAGCTCTCCTAAATAAACTCAACCCAGAATCTTATCTCTGTCTCTGAATTCCAGACCACTGTGGAAAGGGACAGTGTATTGTTGGGGAAATTTACATTTATTCCTTTGATTTGCATTTATTCATTTGTAATCACATATATCTTAAGGAGAGAATCAGCATATTCAGTAAACATAGTTAAAAGCTAATGATTCTTGGATGATTCAACTGTTCTATGGGTTTAAAGGGTAAAGAACATTGATTAAATGGTATGTTTTCCCTTATATGGTCTGATGCGTTTCCTAAATGTCTCTATCAGCATGAGCTGAGGAGACAGTTGGTAAACCATCGTTAGAATACTAGAACAAAGTTCAAGGTCGTTCGTTTGGGTCTCTGTGGTTGTCTTGTTTTTTCCACAAAGGAGGCGCCTCCACTCACGCCCTTTGGGGGTGATAAGAGACGCCTCTGCTCACAACTTTGGGGGTGATTAGAGGTTATTGTGCCTACCTCCGACCGGAGACCAGTTCAAACCTTCCTTGGAACTGATAGCGAAATGGGACAGTCCTGTGTATAAATGTTGAACTCAGAAATGTATGATTCGGAGAGGACTTCATGACTTGGGACTGCCCTGAGTTCGTGAATAACTCTTTCCATTTGCAAATGAAATAAAGCTTTGTTTGAGCGAAGAAGACTTTTTCTGTTTTGGTGGTTCTCGCACCGCCTCGACAGCCATTTACTGGACAGGCCTTTACTGGACCTTTTATGGAACCAGTTGGAGAACAGTGCGGGATATCTCATAACACTGTTATATCACTGATATCAGGGCATATCACACAATAATCCAAAGGGGTTGGGGCAGGTATAACAATTTGCTATGTTAAAATATATATATATATATATATATATATATATATACAATCTAGAAAAGTTGGTTTCCCAACAAGGAACCCTTATCATGGTCTAAATGTTCCTTTCAATGTAGAATCTTTATTCAAATTGCTCTGTAATCCAGGACTTGGCTTAATCCCTGTTCTGGAAACCAGCCCAAAATGCAATACACTGATGCATGGATGAATTACACTGAAATAAGAGCTGGTTTAGGGACTGCCCGTTCTTCTGACTCAGTGAGAGTCAATTAAAAGTTAAAATCATTAAATGTCATAGAAGTTTATTAAATAAGCCCATGACCCCAACTGCAATATTTTGAAGTGAATGAGCTTATTCTCTTTAATGTTTGCTAATTTAGGAAAGTAGAATACAAATGTTCCTGCCATACCTGGGAAGTGCCTGACAATGTTTGTCATGGTCTAAGGCAAAAAGCACAGTATAATGGGGAAAAAAATCATAGAAGAGATTCACAGCACTTTACCACAATATAGGACTTGCACACTGACCCCTGATGAGAACATCCCCATAGGCCAGAAGCACACGAAAGCCTGTGAGCTTTTCTGTAAAGATGGTCAGACGTTTTTGTGAGCTCTACTGTTTAACAGACAACAAGACTGTTCCCGTGGAGGAAAATAAAAAAATGTCTGAGATGTGAAATTAACACTAAACATGTTAGGCCTGCAGGTTAAACAGTGTCCAAATTAATACTTTTGAGGTTATTAATACTGTAATAATAAATGTAGTTTAATAGTAGTCATAAAGGTTAAGTCAGTAATGCATTAGCTGTGTTGAGATTTAAACTACATGAAATGGACAAAAGTATTGGGATGCCTGACCATTTCACCAACTGACTTAAATGATATTGCACATAAATACATAGACTTGGGCCCCACTTTGCAGCTATAACACATTTCACTCTTGTTGGAAGGCTTTGACTGTTTTTATGGGAATTTGTCCCCATTCATTCATTCTGTAGATGTATGAGGTCAGGCACTGGATGAGAAGGCCTGGCTGGCAATCTCCATTTCAGTTTAATCCAAAGGTGCTGGATGGGGTTGAGGTGTGTCCACAAATATGGAAGCATGGTGTTGTCCAAAATCTCTTGGTATGCTCAAGCATCAAAATTGTCCTTGACCTTTGTCCCAATAATTTTGTCTATTGGCTATATATGTTGAGAACATCTGCTTAAAAGAACTGGGAGATTTAAATTTCCCCGAAACTTTATAAGATATGCAGACTGTCTAAGACTATGTAGGCCCAGAGCACGTCGTTGCTTTAGAAACAAGTCGAATTGGCGTTTTTCTGAGCCGACTCCTGAGCTGACAGAGGAATCAGGGTTTGGTGGCTCAGGGCTTTTATTTTGGAGGCCCAGAACGGGTTTAAAAAACCGTTTCTGTTTTCACGGATCGAAGATGCGACAAACCAAACTGTGACAGATTGACAACAGCTACCAAAGGCGAGTGTCCTCTCCTAACCCGTGCTCGGTACGGCCTCGTTAACGGTGTTCAGCCTTATCGCGGCCTGACTCGGTCTTTAGTTTATCGTGGTTATAGAAGGGGGAGAGTATGGACGACGTTGTTATGGAGATAGCTACAGGGGCAGAAGCCTTTGTTCCGACAAACAGGTCGATATCTAAGGCTTAGAGACGAGATTAAAAGAAAAAATAAGCAAATATTTAGCGAGTTTTGCATGTGGAACGGCTCGGTTTAGTAATCATTAGTCCCGGGCTCGGTATCCATATCTAGCTACTTTAGGTACAGTCACTCGTCGGGGTTAGCGCTAGCATTGCTTAGCTACCTCCAGAAACGATGTCTTGCTCTGTGTCCAGTGTGCTCTTCTTGTATGCCTTGTTAACTTTGTTTTTCTGCCCTTAGGTTGCAATGGAGCAGCGTAAGGAGAAACGGGGGGCTACATGTACGACGACCACCGACAGCTACAACTGTCGTATCTGTGGCTACAAAGCAGCAGACGTCGGCTCTCTCAGCCAGCATCTCCACAGTGTCCACCCTGTCACCTCCTTACCCAGCCTGAGCCCCAAACTGACGAAAAGCGCAGGAAAGAAAGAAGATGGAGAAGAGTGTGGTGATGATGCTCCAGCTGTGGACAGAGGGCCAAGCCCAGAGAAACGAAAGAGTCCTTCTGCTAAAAATGTAAGTTTAGGTATTTTTGTTATGTTTGTAGCCAGCTGATGTTTAATGAGTTGCCCCTGCGATCAGAAGGTTGTGGCTTCAAATCAGTAGTGGTACCTGAGGTAGCCTTGAGCAAAGTCTCTACTCGCTGCTCCCTGGGTGTTGTGGTGAATGGGTTAAATGCAGAGAACAATTTCACACTGTTTGTTGTGCTGTCTTCATGTAGTACAAATGGACACTTTGTGTGTGTGTGTGTGTGTGTGTGTGTGTATGTATGTATGTGTGGTACTTTAGGTTTTTGTTTTGCACTGGTTTTCAGAAATAAGTTCAGAAAATGAGCTGCTATTTGTACTTACAACTCTATCTGTATTTACAATTCATTAATCAATGAATCGGTTCAGAATGGTTTCTTGCCCTAGTGGAACCATGGGAGTGTTCTTTTGTGGTTTTACAGCTCCCAGAAATGAAGTGTCTACTCATTGAACAGGTCTGAATAGTTAATTAGGAAAATTTGGATCATGTAAGCATGTTACCGCTGGGAAATCTGTTTTTTAACAACCCAGGTCCAGACTGCATTTACCACAGACGTGGCTTCCATGAAGAAGACAACTTTGTCGATTGGTTTTGCTTTTCTGTCATTGTATTTGGAACATCTAGCTTGTATTTGGTACTGATTGTCTTCCTCTCACAATCTCAGATTTACATCTGCATCACATATACATTGTTCTGTAATTCAGTAGCAGATTTTTTTCCCCAGTTAGCTAGTTAAACATTGAGTCCTGGGATGGGTTTAAAACCCTGGGTAACCCAATGTAGGAGGTTTTAATGCAGGCCACAAGCCAAAATCCAATTGGATTATGTTTAGCAAAGTGGTGCTGGAGGTAGCTGGAGGATTGCAATTAAGTGTTTTATTGCACATATATTCTGCAAATTCATAATCAATCTGTCACACACCAATCTGTTTTCATTGCTTCCCTTTCCACAGCCTGAGGTTTCTGAGGGGTCCATGTCTTCCTTACCCAAGGACTCGGAAGAAAGCAGCAGCAGTACATGCATTGTGGAGAACCAGGTACCAGAGGGAGCAGACTCAGTGACTACAAAAAATACACCAGCCAGCAAGGCCAGCCAAAGCCCATTTCCTGCCTCCGTTTTGCCTCGGAGGAAGGCCTCATATTCTTCAGGGTCTAGCAAAGGAAACCAAAGTGAGGACACTGCATCTTCCGGCACAGCCAGCCTCAACCGGACACACTTGGTTTGTCTGCCGCTGGTTGCTGAGGGGCTGAAGCTGGTGTGGGTGCGCTCTGAGCAGACTCATGAACTGGATGCAATTTCTGAGCTTGTCGAGGCTTTTAATAACTTTCCGTATCCCACAGAGCAGGAGGCTAATGCTTTGGCACGCCGCTGCTCTCTGCCTGCTGAAAAGGTGAAAGTGTGGTTCATGATGCAGCGCGTTCGATACGGAATCAGCTGGGGTGACGATGACATCCGTGAGACACGTCGCAAACTGCACCGCCTGTACAAAATACAGCTTGGAGAAGAGTGTGAGGAAGAAGATACATTACCTGAAGATTTAGACCAAGAGAAGAAGAAAGCTGAGGGGCTCCAGCAAGGTTTTAAACAGGCATCTGTTAGGGATGCCTATACAGGACAGATGCAACACATGCCCAACCACAGAAGCATTTCATCCCAGAATGACTCCACTGGCTACAATGGCAGTGCCATTCCTCAGTATACCAACGGTTTAGAACAGTTTGTTCCAGACACAACAGAAGCTCAGTCTGCATTTGAGCAGTCATCGCTGCAACATCCTCAGCCTAACATGGATTTGAAACTCATACCTCCTGTTGAAGATGAGCCTGATAGTCCCACTTCTTACAGTTATACTCCACAGGTTGATGGCAGTATCCACCACAGTAACAGTGCACAGTACCAGTCCACAGTAGATTCACACACACTGCCCAAAATGGAGTCCTCCCATGCCCCTCCAGTGCAGCTGCGGAAGAAGAGCAAAGCACAGCTGATGATTCTCCGTCGCAGTTTTGTCCATAAGAACTGGCCGTCCGAGGCTGAGGTTCAGCGTCTTCAGCGTGTCACTGGACTCGGACGGCATGAGATTAGGAAGTGGTTTGCCGACAGTCGTTACCAGCTTCGCAGGAGTGGCCGGTCCTGGCTGTCGGAGGATGGTAGACGCTCGCGACGGGCTTCGGGTAGATATCATAGAAGACAAGACGAAGATGTATTTTCTAGTGGTGGCTTGTACGAGAACAGTGATTTGGGCCCAGATGGGTTAGAGACCGAGCAAGATGTGGACATGGAGGATGAGCAGGACCTTCTGATGGAGGGAGTTAGTGGTACCGATGTAAGGAAAGCGAAAGGGATAGACCAGGAGTCCACTGATGGTCAAACGTCTTTTAAATGTGAACGTAAAGAGCTCTCTGTAGCCCCTTCCCCATCTACTTCTTCCTCTTCTCCCTCTCCATCCTTTATCCAAGGCCGGGTCCTTAGCCTCGGCCCTGAGCCTAACCTCCGGAAAAAGACCCAGGAGCAGCTGGATGTGCTGAGGCAGAGTTTTTTGCGATGCCAGTGGCCCACCAGCGACGACTACACCATCTTGCAGACGAAAACAGGCCTAACACGGACAGAAATTGTCCAGTGGTTTGGAGACACACGCTACCATGTCAAACACAACAATATGCGCTGGATGACCCCAGAAGATAGGGAGCGTATAATTGCAGGCATCACTAAGCAGCAGAGGAGAGGGGGAAGGAGTGCAAGGAGCAAGACCTGGCTTGAGGGCACAGACTCAGGTTTTGGCTTTGACGAACCTAAACCCAGTAACGGGACAGAAGAGGGTGGAAAGGTGACATGGGGCAACTTGTATGAGGAAAGCTCTTCAGTATTGCCAGGGGGTCAGCTTTGACTCTGGAGTAATTGTAAAGTTACTTGTAATGTTAAAGAGCATTTAGAATAGAAGAAACAGTAGAGTCTGGACTCTACGTGGCTGCCAAGTACTGTATATCAAAGTTTTTTGTTTTTTTTGTTTTTTGCAAAAAAAAAAAGAAAAAGAAAAAGAAAAATTCTGGTCTCCTGTCTCTGGTCCAGTGTTTATCACCACTGATGCATTGATCTAATCCAGTGCCTCGTCAGAATCTTTAATACAAAATTTATTTATTTAATTTTGCCAATCCAAGCAATTTTGCCTACGTTGAAATTATTTATAATTACTAATAAATAAGCAAAGAAATATGCTGAGAGTAATTTGTAGACCACTGCAAACTACTGAAACTTTCATGTGTAGCGTTTCAGTGTCCGCCTTCTGTGAGTTCTCATTCTTCTTGGAGTCACTGAGTAAGCTGTTGTCCATAAAAATTAGTTTCATGTGTTTTTTGGGTTTTTTTTACACACTTAGTATTTTCTTCTTTTTTCAGACATACATTGATATTGAGTTTTTAGATATTTCAAAGCATTAACAGCTCAGTCACAATCAGTGGGAAAAAAATATTTATTTAAAAATGGTTTTAGCATTATTTAATGTTTTAAAAGATCAGACTGTATTACATCATGTGCTTACATTTTCATTATGATTGTTTTAACTTGGTTTTTAGACCATAGGACCATAACCCAACAGAAAAGCTTGAATGATACATTTTATAATTCTATGCATTTGATTGATATCACGGGGTTGACTAGAGAATTCCTTTTTCACTTGTGAAGATTTTTGTACCTATTTCTAGAAAATGTTTCCCCTTGGTTAAGTGGCATTTTAACTCAATAAACTGGTCTTCAAAACATTACTTCCCATTTTCTGAGTATTTTTAATGCATAAAACAGACAAAACAGTAATTAAATACATTTTCTGATATATTTACATTGTCACAAAGGAGAGATCTACTGAGCACTTACAAAACTTGGTCCTAGATTACATGACTCTCAATGACGAGTCACTAGTTTATATGTCTGGAGTGATAGATAAACCGGACACACTGAACCTTGTACTGCAGTACATATAGGGCACTGATGGGTCTTACAATAAGTTGCGTTTACACGGCAAGAACGGATAAAACTGAAATATGAACCAAGCTGAAGTCAGTTCCAGTGTTCTAACTCGATCTTATGATGACCATGCTGCACTTGCAGGAGCTCCGCCCCCTGAATAATTCTGCGAATCACGGCGGCTGATGTGATCAACATGTGTCCTGCTGCTTGGAGTACAGTGGAGATCATTCTGAGGGTTTCTCTGTGGCGGAACAATTAGAAGAGAACATGACAAATGCACACTTGGTACATGAGCGGCACGTAGAAGCCTTTTTGAACATGGCCAGTTGGAATAACCAGACTCGAGTAGTTCAAGAGATGATGGGTGATCTTCTCACCTGAGCACTTTCTTGGGTCCCAGGCATTTGAAGTCTGCGCTGATGGAATAGAGACCCTGGAAGGTGGCCTTCACACTCAGAGAGCCGAACACGTCCATCGGATTCAGGCGGTAGAGGTCAAAAGTTACTCGGGCAATGTCGCGACCGTTGCGGGGTTTACTGTCAACTGGTTTGGAGCTGCTTTTCTGGCCTAACTGTCAATGAAAAGCTGATTAAAGGTCAGAAATAAGAGGCGACTGATGAAGATATAAGACTGTACCAACCAATTATAAACACAAACAAAACATAAGCTCACTGGGCTTTTTTATTTCAATCAATCCAAATTATTTCATTTATTTGAGAAGGTATGGCAGGGGATTCTAGAATCCTTTTTATGATATCATTTTTAAGATATGAGATTTAATGCCTGTAATTCTGCTGCTGTAATAAAAATATTATGTAATAATACTAATACCAAATGAGTGAATGTGCCCCATGAACTGGTATATTAAACTACACTAAACTCAAATGCATCCTTACTAAGGATTCACTAATACACACATGCTTATACACTCATACATACAGGGTGGCGTCTCCAGGCCTGCTTCGGCTCCAGGGCCATGAAAACTGTGTTGTCTGGCAAAGCCATGAGAAACTCCTCCGAGTCCACTTCAGTTCCATCTTCCTCACACACCAGAGACAGCAGGGTGGGAATCAGCAAAGCATGCGCTGCCTGGCACACACACGCACACACACACACACACACAACAATGCTCAACACACATCTATTCAAAAAGGTCGTCATTCCTTTCATATTGATTTTTTTTACTTAGGGTTGTGAGCATTACACGGTTTTTGTTGTCTCTTGCTCACTAAACCCACCTTCTGTTTCAGCTCCTCCAGAGTCGCTGCAGTGACTCCCTTGCGACTCTCTCTGTTCCATGAACAGACTTTAAAAGGCCTCTGAGGAGGTGACCACACACGTCGAGACACTGACCTAAAAGAGGGGTCCGGAGAAATCAGGAATTATTGCATGATGACCGGGAAAGAACTGGGTTAATTGCTGGTAAAACTGAAATTAGAAGAAAGTGTGTGGGGGTGTGTGAAATAGTTTATCAATAATACATCATAAATTAATAAAATATATTAATGATATATTATTAATACAGTACATTACATTATATTATGTTATAAACTCAATGTAATCATTATACATCTTTTGGCAGACGCTTTTATCCAAAGCAACTTACAATTTGAGGAAAGTGTCTGGACAGAGTGATTATATTATATCAAATGAAGTATAAAAGATTTGAGCATTTTCACATCTTTAAATCTTATTTGAAATAAATTGAATTGAATTGAATTGTTCATATGGAATGAGAACAGAGCTCATCCAACAAAAAACAAAGCATAATGAAAGCCTCCTAATCTGTAGTGTTTGAGATAGCCAAAGCAGACGACACCCACTGAAACACATTTACATTAAATAAATAAAGATAAATCTCATCATAAAAACCTACTTAATGAGTGAAGATGTTGCTTCCATCCTGGTGATCTCAGTGATCCAATATTATTTTGTTTATTTATTTTTTATTTATTTATTTTATCTTTCCCTCTTTACGTCTCTGTACATGGTAGAGTGCTGATCAAATGGGTTTTGTGTCACCTGCCATATAGTCTCCTCTGCTTTTATGGACTTTGGCCTGTTCTGAATGATTCAGGTAGAGATGTCATAGGACAAAGTCCAGGATCTGATAGTGGGGTGTGGGGTTGAAAAAGCAAAAGATAAACAGGATAGAAATACACCAGTAACTTTTTTTTTTCCAAAAAATTGTCAATGTTACGTGAAACTGTTTGGAAGCCCATTAGTCGAATAGAGGACTTTAACTTTGAAAAAACTGGGATAGATCGGTTTTGACCAAATAACAAGGATTAAAATATTGAAAAGTTACATTTGACGTTATTCTTGCACATAGCTCACAATTCACTTACAGTCAACAGAATACACATAGCATGTTGACTGTAAGTGTGAATCTCAGGTTACACGGATTACTGGGGGCTGGACACTTCTACCTGCCTAGCTTTCAAACCCGGACTTGTGTGCTTGGTGGGCACTCGGAGGGCTTTGTCCCAAACCGCGTCCTGCAACACTGCATACTGTGTAAAAGAAATACACAATTTGATGTGCATTCAGTCATGTAGTTTATAAAACATTGGTTCCCAACCTTTCCTGCACCACAGAGCATATCTCCACCTCCTCGGGGTGGGTGTTTCTATTAGGTTTTTATTTTTATTTAGTAAATGCGTTTATAATAATGCAAAAGCATTTATCAGCATTTTCAGCATATTTCTCCATTTCACTTTTCTGTTACTTTTGTATGTGATCTCTGGTTGGCCTGCCCTAATTAAACAGCTGGTCCAGTTTCCAAAGTGCCCGTGACAATCATTTGAAGCAAAGTGTAAAATTAAACAAGAGAGAACAGGTACAGAAGACAATCATTTCATGCTTTCTTTTTGCAATGAAAAACATTTTTTAATAATATTCAACCCTTGGCCCATTCGAAGGGCATCCCTGCTGTAAAGTGTTCAAGTGTGATTCGGGACACAGCCCTCTACCGGAAGAGTGGGAGAGATTTGGCGCGATGTGGAGAAAAAGACACTTTTTAACGCTTTTCTTCTCTTGTTACTCATAATACTAATATTTATCATGTCTGCGTTGGTTAAACTGTACCATACATTGTAATAACTGGCATTTCAAGCGGTTGTCACACACTTTACGTGTCTTTCTGTTTACATTTGGCTGATTAAGGCATTAACATTGGACGTGAATTATACAGCTTTATGAACAGAACTGCAACTCAGTTTGTGTAAACGATAAATATTTACAGCTGTGATTGTCCGGTGTTAAAAAATGAGGAGCCAAAGAAACGGTAAGTAAACCTTTCTGAAAGTGGTTAGATAAGGTCTAATAAAAAGTTTTACTCTCATTTTTGTTTTTAAGGAATCCTCAACAATAAGGGAGATATTGTTTTTGTGTAAAATCGCCACTTTAATTGTAATGTAAACTCAGCCAATGTGTTTTATCACACAGTACAAGTGATGTTAGCAGTTTTTGTTCTAGATGTGTTATTCCACCCCTCTAGAAGCAGCGTTTTGCATGACGTCATGTTATACCTGTTTCTCAGATCTTAATTAATCTGGTCCTAGCTGAATGCACACTGGTTGTAAGGCGCTGGTAAATACGAGTTTTATAGAATTAAAAGTGAGAAATTTGCATTGTTACAGCAGCAAGTGGACAGAACAAAAGAAAGTAGAAGCAGAATTACTAAAACTATAAAACACAGCAGTGTAATATAAAACGTACACTATACAAATTATATATATATATAATTTGTGTGTGTATATATAAATATATATATATAAAAAA
>JBBPDC010000011.1:752211-771924 GCA_037974485.1 Hemigrammopetersius urotaenia | reverse complement strand
TATTGTATATACTCCACTGGGTCTAGAGGGCATTCTAGAACAACTAGCCCTCCAGACCGGCCTATAGAATAAAATAATAAAGGAATGCATAGAAAATCAATAAAAGAATAGTGCAGTTTTTACCATCTTTTTATTGCCACAATTGGTGCAGATTTGATACTGTTGGGCAGTTTGTTCCAGCAGTGGGTAGTGACTAAAACGGCATTTTACCATGTTATGTGTCATATTAATACATTAAAGCAAGTTAGCACCTAAAGAACAGGTACGGCCTTGACTTCTGAGTAAAGCTCTTCATCTAACTGTGGTAAATAAAAAGCCAAAGGATAATAATCTATTGATGACGCCTACCTGATTGTTACATTTTCTCTCTTCCCTTTCAATCAATCAGACAAGCCTTTATCAATCGATTCCCTTTGTCTTCTGGCCCCACCACTGAGACTCATCTCCGCTGCAGTGTGGAAGGTGATGCAGCAGCACGATGTGATGCATTTTGGAAAGTTGGAGGAGTTAGTGACATCGGTTTCGGAGACAGTACCGGGGCTGCTGAATTACAGACACCAGGCTAAGCTCACAGTGGGTCTGGGGGCACGGGTGAGTTTTGGTTTGAGAATTGTGAGAAATATTTAAATTCATGACTTCATGAAATAATCCAGTCTTCCCTCCTCTTCAGTCATTCATTCAGCATTTTTTTCAGACACAAATATGTGTTTATCTTATGTTGTGAAAGTGTTTCTCAAGCTGTTTTTTGTTCCATCTGCATTACACACATTTTATAATAACCTCCCACGATACATAACATCACTTCTCTGCTAGCTGAAAAATGTGTTTAAAGTAAAGTGGCCCCTTATGGTCACGTGTGAACACATCACACCACAGCAACACACACAGTGTGAACAGTGAAATTCTTTCTCTGCATTTAACCCATTCAGCCAGTGAAGCAGGGGTAGCCCCCAGGCCTGGGTGCCTGGGGAGCAGAGTGTGAGCTTGTACCTTATTCAAATGTGCCTTAGTGGCACTAGTAGTCTTGGGATTTGAACCCACAGCCTTCCAATAGTAGGGGCAACTCCCTTACCACTATAGCTTGTTGACTCTCCTTGGACTATATGGATATGTGACAACTATGTGTTTGAATAGTGTTTGGCTGTGGCTCCCAGTCCTGGTCTTGGAGCATCACTGGCCTGTAAGTTGTAGTGTTTTTGATGTTCTAACACACCCAGTTCACTTCAGGAGAGACTTATTTAGTTTAGAAGTTGCTTAAGGTGTGTTTGGAACAGTAGAAGCTCTAAAATGTAAAAGAATAATCATTAACCTTAATTAAAGAAAAATCAATCAAATTATCTCTTGCTAACTGGTGAAAACTTCCATTCTTTGTTACCAACACCAGTGTGTATGTCTGAAGATTTCCCTCAATACTTGAGTGTACCATATTTGTGGATAAGATGCTGGAGTCACTATATGGATCTCATCTCAAATGTTCTTTCTTTAGCTGATCTTGGAGCACCTTCGTGTATCCCAGTCTCCTGACCCTAAACTAATTCTCCCTCTGCTGGAGAGACTGCGTGCTCCCACCCCACCTAAAGGGAAAGTGAGTGGCCATTGTATTTCCACATTGGTGACTTTGAATTTGAATTGTTTTTAGTGCTTAACAAACCTCACTGTACCTCACCTGCTTTCTGTCACTGAAGTCTGTATGTAAACTAGCACACTGCACTTCACAACACACAGATGTTCTGTTCTGTTACATTTTGCTAACTGTATAGATCCTTCCTTCTGTTTGTGATGTTTGCTACATTTGTTTAGTTGGAATTAGTTTTTTTCTTACTTTAGCTTAGCTTTCTTACTTTAGCTTAGCCTTTCCAAAGTTCTCTTTAATTTCATTTAAATTCACCACATGTTGTGCTCGTATAAGGTTGCATTTGACAAATAAGGACCCTTGTATCTTAATAACTAATACTGTTTTGTTTTCTACATTTTTGTTTTGTTTCCTAGAGAAAGGATGAGAAAGTGGAGATGGCTGTGAAGAACTTCCACACACTTGTGCATACTCTCCTCAAAAACCAAGCAGAGAAGAGACGATTCTTTAAAGTCAGAATAACTCAGTGCTTTCCTGAGAACCTTTAACCTTACACTTACCTCTTATATAAATAGATATTATATCCCTTTCCCCCCATTTTAACCGCAGGAGGACTTTGACGCTCAGTATGGGCCGCACTATGACTGTGCTCTAGAGAAGCTGCTGTGGGAATTTCTGACCAGACTGGACCAGCTGCTTCCAGTCCCAGACCTGGAACAGGTCAGTTTCTTTTCATTTGCTTTCATTTATCTCTCCTTATGCTCCCCTTATACTATTAACCTCCTTAGTTAATTTAATTTCATTAGGACTTCAATAAAAAACAGTGCAAAAATTGAGCTGCTTTTCTGAAAATATTTATTTCCTTGCTTTCATTTATTACCCTCGTTACATGTTTAACATAGAGATGTCTGGCTGGAAGATGCCCTTAATGCTGGCCTAATGCTGCATTCAGGTCAAAAACTGGGGAAATTCTTCCTTAAGAAATCTGGGTTCTACATAATACTCTAGTCCACCAGTGAAAATTCTGCACTTGGTAGGAAGTGTGGACAAAATGGATATCTGAAGCAGTTCTATGAGCTCTATGTGCTCTTCAAAGTTTTAGCAAAAGAGCTTTTGAAAAGCAGTAAAGTTCTGTTGAGTTTGTGTTGCACAAAGTCATGCTGTGTTCTAAACCATATGTACATGTCTGTGCCTCCATAAATCAAGAGCTGGACGAAATTTGAGCAGGATAAGAGGGGTTTAGGGCATGATAGCTTTAGCCTTGTAGCTCCACATTTTGCAGCTTAATGAGATAAAAACGTTCCTATCACGTCAGAGGTTCTTGATTCCTACCTGGTCTGGCTGATGAGCTTGTGTTTCAGTACTGCCTTACTTGCAGTGGAAGTGGTTTCATCTCATTGTGGCATTTCCACATGAATAAAGTCCTTTAGAGCTTTGTGTTTGCCAGTAGAATGGATTATTCAGACTCTCCTGATATTTGTTGTGTGAGTACATCACGCCAACTCAGTAGCCCCAAGCCTCGAAGTTTTTGTTGTGGATTTTTTTCTGTAAACATGAGGTGATACAAAACAAATATGAATTCTTGACTGCTGCAAATTCACGTAATGGGCAAATCACTCAGGTGCTCCTGGGTAAAGACTTCTGCTCTGTATGTGCGTCTTGACGCTCCTACACTAAAACTCAGCAGTCAGGCACAAAAAAATGTACCACTAGGAGCAATACTCACATATTAATGTTTTTATTCCTACATTACAGCATATGCAAAAATATAAAAATATTTAGATACTATAAATAACTCAGAATTGAATGACTAATATTACTAAATGCTAAGTCCAAAGGCTGAAATATGCTTTTTTTTTTTTTAATGAAATGGCTCTAACAAGTTGTTTAAAACCACTTGTTGGTGGCTGTGGTGTGTTTCAGACTGTGTCATGGCTTAGTTCTGCCCCAGCTGTGCTAGAACAGTGTGCACGCTATCCCATTCAGCCACAGCTCCTTAAGACTATGCTGCAGCACGAGAAATGTCTGGGACATCTAGACTCAGCAGGTGAGTATTGTAAAAAGTTCATGATTTCTTGATTATAAAAAGAATGATAAATCATTCATTATTAATTCCATGTTTCTCTCTCTCCTTACATCCAACATGTGCTCCGTCTCCCCCTGTATCTGTCTGTCTCTTGCTGTTTTACTCTCACCTCAGCATCTATTCCCTCCTCCACTGGGGATTCAATCCTGTCCTCCCTTTCCCTTGCTCCATCTGGCGTCAGCCAACCAGGATCCACTCCTAAGCCAAACACTATCCGAAGTCCTGCTCCATCGATGAAGAGGTCCAGTACTAGGCAAACTAGCAGAATTGTGTCGCAGATTGCACCTGTAATTGGGACAATATCCAGTAATGATCTCCCAAAGAGATCTGCCAGTCAGAGCAGACTGTCCATTATGGAAAGAGACAGTGAAGAAGAGAAATTAACCAAAGAAGCTTCCAGTTATACAAGAGTCAAAACGAGGTCCAGTCCAAAAACTGATGTACCAGAGAAGGAAGACTTTTTAGGGAACATGCTTGTTATGGTTTTGAGTCAAACATCTACAAGTAGCGAAATAGAAGACAGTGATGAAAGTCAAAGGAAGCCAGTGAGAAAAAGTGCAGGAAGGAGGAGTCTAACAAAAAAACGAGAGACCAGGAGTTCTACAAGAGTGCTGGAGCCAGACAGGACAAAGAAAGAAAATGTCGATGAGTCTCAGAGAACTGCTCAGGACGTCACATCCCATGAAGGCAAAGATCTGCTCGCTGTCCTTTCTACCCATACAAAACGGCAGCTCAGAGTAGTCATCCCACGACTGAATATCCAAGATTTCACTCCACCTGTGTTTCCAAAGGCCGCATCTAATGAGGAGCAAGCTACAGAATCCCCAAACAAGTCATCCACAAAGCATGTAATCAAAAGGAGAAATGGTGATTCCATAAACCGAAAGAGGAAACTCATGAGGACCCCTGAAAAGAACTTCACTGACACAACTGACAAGCAGTGAGACGAACTTCTTTAATATTAGTGTGTGAATATAGATGCCACGTAGAGTATTGTTTGCTGTGTGAAGGGATTATCAGTTTGAGATAAATTCGTAGCTACTGACTGATTACAAATGTGTTTTTAATCTATGGTGATTATGAACAATATTGTGTCAAATATTACTATTATCATTCTTATTATTATCAATAATATTTTTTCTTTGTAGAATCTGTGCTGGCTCACCCTGTATTCCTACTGTGAAACCAGTAAGGTGGGATAGTTCAGGTAACTGTCTTCAGTAAGAGTTTGCTAATAGTAATGAATTTTAGGCTAACCTCATTTTTCACGCACATTCTGTCTTCTCCATTGTATACCAGTAGTCATTAACCATGACCCTGTAGGTTAGGGTAATAAGGCCTTGATTAGCTGGATGAAGTGTGTTAGACATTGGAAGTGTGCTGGACACATCTGCTGAAGGATGGGGAGAGGGGTTGGCAACCACTGTGCACAGCTAATTTTCATATTTTCCCTTGTAAAGCAGCTATCACCTGTTACCCCACTGTCAAACCTTTCCAAGTAAATACATGTAATGTATATGTAATCCTTAAATAAAATGCCAAAAAACTAGAAAGGATGCCCTGTACACTTTAATAGAGTTTCACATTTTAGTAGTTGTTCCATTTTAATGTTCTTCTAAAATAACAAACACACTGATCAGCCATAACATTTACAACCACCTAGGTAATATTGTGTAGCTCCCTGTTCTGCTGCCAAAACAGCACTGACCTGCTGAGGCATAGACTCCACAAGACCTCTGAAGTTGTGCTGTGGTATCTGGGACCAAGACGTTAGCAGCAGATCCTTTTAAGTCCTGGTGAGGTGGGGCCTCCATTAAATGGCTTAGTTTCTGTAACACATTCTACAGAAGCCTGGTCAGATTGAGATCTGGGGAATTTGGAGGCAACACCGTAACATGTCAAACATGGTACCTCAAGTCATTCCTGTAAAATGCATGCAGTATGGCAGGATGCATTATCTTGCAGGAGATGGCCACCTCCATTAGGAAGCACCAAAGGATGTACTTGATCTGCAGTGATATTTAGGTAGGTGGTTTGTGTCAAAATTATTATCTCCATGAATGCACGGACACAGCAGAAAATTGCCTAGAGCATCCCACTGCCTCCACCAGCTTGCCTTTTTTTGCATCCTGGTATCATCTCTTCCCCAGGTGAGCGATGGTTGTGCACCTGGCCGTTCACTTGATGAAGCGTTTCATAAAATCAGGCCACTTTTTCCATTGCTCCATCGTCCAGTTCTGATTCTTAACAGCTGCCTGTTTACTTGCTGCCTTATATATCCAACCCATTCACTGTCAGCATTATAACGATCAGTGTTATTCACATTTGTAATGTTGTGGCTGAACAGTATATGGGGTGGTGGTGGCCTAGTGGGTAGGATACTTGGCTCTGGACCAAGAGGTGAATCCTACCTTCAGCACCACCACTGGGTTCCTGAGCAAAACCCTTAACCCCAAGTTGCTCCAAGGAAGACTGCCCCCTGTAGTTAGGTAAAGGAAGACGCTTTGGATGAAAGTATCTGCTGAATACCGTAAATGTAAACACATATCTCCAGATCTTGATATTTTTTGCTGTAACTAATTAAGTCCGCTTTGTTTTCCAGAAAAAGTCTTTGCATCAATTGAATCCACTGATGACATTATTGTTGATTCAGAAGATGAAGCTACTGAGAACGTGAAAGGCAGGGTAAGTCTGTACATTAATTTAGTAATACTATATACATTAACTAGGTAGATACACCTGCCTGGTATTTACACTTATTGTTCATTTGATCAGCTCCAATTGTTAGCCCCCTTTACTATGATCAGTGGTCCAGAACAGGGGTTCATTCACTGTATAGCCGTGCTGCTGGAGGAAGCTATATTTTTGGTTGGTGGACTATTCTCTGAGGAGCTGTCACACTGTGGTGTTTATACAAACACGTACAATCAATCAGGCCACTATCATGTCAGTTATGCTAAGAATAATCCATGGCCAAAATAATACCTGCTCATTGGTGGTCCTGTGGCGTTCCTGACCATTGATCAAAGGGGTAAAGGGACTTCCAAAAGATTCAGAGAAACTGAGGGACTGCTGTAATGTTAAACTCCAAAGTTCTTCTATATAGTAAGTGGCCCTGCTCAAATGGACAGTCAGTGTAGATACTAGGTGAAGTGGCTTGTCCGTGTAATACTAAAGCTCAGCATGGCTAATATCATGATTCCTGTTTTGTCATTTTGTATTCTTGCAGTTGTTTACAACTCGCTACTGCAAGACCAAGAACAACACTTACATCCCCACTTTAAATGAGTTTTGGAATCCATTTTTATATCGGCGTGACATTGTATCTCCAGGAAATGGGAGCAGATGACATTTATTTCAATGGATGTTCAGTTGTTGGCTTTGGATATGAAGTCATTAGCAGATGCGCTACCACTACCTATTTTGTTTCAGTTTACGTGACCGTTTGTTCCCGGAATATACCGCAAGCTATGTTTTAGTAATTATTATGAAGTTACTTGTTAAAATATATGGACTTATGCCTTTTCTGTTTCAAATACATAATGCAGATCTGTTATTAGAGGATAAAGTGCTATACATTACTACCTTAAATGTTTTTTGTTTGTGTAAGGAGTCCTGGTGCAAGAGTAGACATGTTTATGCATGCTGTTTATAGTTCATTTGTTATTACGTCAACATATTTAAAATATTACTTTAATAAATATGCCTTTCATTTAATTTTGCCTCTTCATGTTAGCCTTTCGTTTTTTTCTCTGAAAAAATCATGAGACTTAAAACGTTAAAAATAATTGGAGTTTACTATATTTTGAAATTGTGCGAATATCAGACCACAAAGCTGAATTTCTCATTTGCGTGCATAATGTTTATAAATGATTATAAATGTGTCTTTCCAGGCTCTTGAACAAATCTCCTTCTAGTACACTCTTTCACTTTATGTGCTTACTCAAACACAAACACACATTCACACCCTTATAGCCTACAGTTCATGCCACCAGTTACAGTAATAGTCTCTCCAGTGATGTAGGAGGCCTCATCTGAACATAGGAATGCAATGACTCCCCCAATATCTTCTGGATTCCCCAGCCTACAATTGATCAGATATTAAAAAGCATTAATGTTAGTTCTTAAATGTAGAAAATTCATGTAGAATCTAATCAATACTTCTTCCTTAGATTTTTACTAATCAACAATCAAGTGTCAGGGCTCTCTTTGGTTAATCAATAACAACTGCATTGACATTTTGTTCAAAGTCCAATTTAGTTTGTCAAAGAAAGTCAAGTGCAGATACCTTTTAATGCTGAGTTGCTTCATGAACTCCTCTGCCACATCTTCACTCTGCCATAACTGCAATTAAATCAAGTATAAATATAGGGTTTCAAATATCAAGGAATGCGTATCGAGTAACATAAGAATGGTACTAATAAACAACACTGCAAAATATAGTAGATGAACAATATTCATGCTCCAGAAAGAAAATGGTAAAATCCAGTAACTGTAAAAAGGACAGAATAATCCTTACAGCAGAACTGAAGCGTGTCTTGATGATTCCTGGAGCCACACAGTTGACCCGGATGTTGCTGTGAGCCAGTTCAGGAGCGAGTGCTCGCGTTAGACCCAACAGAGCGGTCTTACTCACACTGTATGGACCCAGACCCTAACGACATGCAAAGGCCACCAAACAGAGAACACAGTAAGTGCTTACTGGATGAAGATCGTCTAGGAGGGTTAAATCATTGTCGGTCTTGGTCAGTTTAGCAGTGCAGAAGTGTAAATATTTTTTACTAGACACTAATTGCTCTCACCGGCATTGGCTGGTAACCAGCTACTGAGGACACAAAGACCACTGAGCCACCCCTGAAAAAACAGAAGAGCTATCAACAGAGAAAACAGAAAAATGTCCAAAACAAGCTTTTACTCTACCAATCGTTCTTCAAAGTTTTGGTTCTCTCACCCTCTTTTCTCCATGTAAGGTACCACTTGTTTGGTCAGAAGGAAGGAAGCTTTCACATTCACATCTAATATCTATGGAGCACAGAAACAAGACTGAGACCAAATATGCAAATAAGTGATACAAATATAAAATTTGATCATCAGTAAAACATTAATAGGGCACCCTGGGCCTGGGGATTAGGTCTGTTTGCCATTTAAGATGCTACATAGATTTCAAATCTCTGTGTCCAATTTAACTCTTAGATGGTTTACAGTAATGTTAACATGTAAGTATACAATTGTATACTTCAATACAAGTTGTGTTGTTTACAACTTTTATTCACATGTTTGAGTCTTTGCTGTTTTTTCTGCTTGTTCTAATGAAGAAAGACACTTATAGCAAAAATGTAAAGTTTAATCTCTTCATGCAAATTCAAGTCAAATCTCCTATTCTACTTAGGAGTAAGCAAAAAAAAAAAAAGAGCAACAGCACAGACAACTGTATGTCAGACTGGTTGACCAGAAATGTTTTTGACATCCCAGTATAAATGCAATCATCTAAAATATATCTGGATATAATCCAGATACTAGTCACATACAGTGACCACATGTGAACAGGGACTAGTTTCAAGTTATACCTTGCTCCAGACTTCATCTGTGGAGTCCAAGATGTTTCCAAAGAAAGGATTTACAGCTGCATTAGAGACGAGGATGTCAATACCACCACACTGCTCCAGAGTCTGAGAAACAAAAGATGTTATAGAAACCCTCTTCAAAATGCAACAAATAGAGATTGCGAGTAAGATCTCACCAAGTTGACTAGCTTCTCTCTGTCCTCTCTGTTCCCCACATTACAGCTGGTGCCCGTCACCTGGATGTTTTCACTGCGCAGTAGTGACACAGCCTTGTCCACGTTGGCTTGCCGACGACTGCTCACAACAACATGAGCTCCTCTCTTCCCCAGTGCCTGTGCAGCAGCCAAGCCAATCCTGGAAATCAAGTTATTACACTGTTTTTAGCTTTCATGCTGTGCCCATTGCAGTAGCTAACACCTGTACTTGCTGTTGTTATTAAATCCCAACAACTGCAAATAGCCAAAAAAAATACACTGTGCACCAAGGTGACAGCAGAAGGAGATCTGGTACCCATCTGTGGAGGCGGTGACTACTGCGACTTTTCCAGCAAGGCTATTCTGGGACATCATTCTTCTACCAGTGACAGGATTGGTCAGAATGCACTTGATTACAGCCCTCAACATTACCTTGAAGTAATAACAGAAGGAGAAAATATAATACCATATTACAAGAACCAGTAACAACCACGGTGACATCTGCACCTGGAGCAACAGGAAAGCCGAATTCTATTCCTCCAAAATGCTGATGCACAGTTCAAAATCTAAAGCTATAACTAGATATATAAATCTAGATATATTTACACGTGTTATTCTCTTGAGTTAAATTAAGGACCAAGTTAAAACATCATATCCTACTGGCTTTTTTTTTTCTGTACGAGTTCAGCTGAATACATGTGTCAGCAACGGGGGCTCCTTAAAGTAGCTGGACTGTCTGGGTTGCTCTAGGATAAATATTGTACATAAAAGATCCATGGGTTGGTCTTTAAGGCTTATGGGTCTTATTTTACTCAGTGAACTCAACTGATACAGTGATCAAGCCACTCAGTGCTTGGCAGGTTATCTAGGGTAAAGGTTACATTAAAGTTTGCATTCTCCCTCCTACTCTGCTGTTTAGTAAGACAGTGCTAAAGAGGCAGCAAGGAAAATGCACATTTAAATATACTTTAGTATGTCGTTGGACTGAAGTTAGAAAACTGCAGAAAATCAGAGGTTGTCCTTTCTTCCAACGTCTATTTGACATGTAAACAAAAGAAGGTGGACATGACAGCAAGCGGGCAAAGATAACACGAGTGTCACTGTGCCCGAAAATAAATCTACAGAAGAGAGGAACTGAAACGAGAAAACTGAACATTACCTCTGTTGCAGCTGAGACTGACTTATTGAAGAGTTTTGATCAGGTTATCACTCAGGACCCCACCTTCTCTCACACAGCCATGATCACGGACGTGTACAGAAACTCTGACATCTGATTGGCTGCGACTCGCATGCTCTCTTCTGATTGGTTCTTCTGTTTCTTTTTGTAATTATTTCAAAATTAAAAACGCTGTTAGTTAATTTATTTATTTATCCATTTTTTATTTATTTTTTATTGATTGATTGATAGGTGCTGTGTAAATAACACCTCAAAAAACTGAAAAAGAGTTTTTAGTACTTTATTAGCAAAGGTAATAAACTCCATGTTTGCTAAATACATTATTGAAACCAAGTAATTCTACGTTTTGTGTGGTATTTATTTATTTATTTATTTATTTATTTGTAACTGTGTTAGAAGGTGTACTTTTTTGTATAAAACGTTGCGTTCTGAACGTTGACTGGCCACATATGAATAGACGGTTAAATACAAATTAATTAATTTAATAATTAAACGTGCGTTCTGTGTCTTTTGACAGAAATACAATTCAATAAAAAATGGATTATGATTTATTTGAATAATGTTTTTCATTTAAATTCATCCACTGACCAGTTCACTAGTTCTCTAGACTGATTGCCAAGCAACTATGTGATCGAATATGGCTCAGCCAATCAGATTTCAGAACCAAAGCCAACTGTCCCTTTTTAATAGGAAACGTTTTTAATGTTTTTCCTGTGGTTTTGGTAAATTTGTATGATATCAGTACACAGAGAATCCTGTCTGGAAGAAAGTATGTTTTTTTTGGCTTATTCCGATTAGAGATCACGTTCTGGTAACTACCTATCTTTGCCACCTTCTGTTTTCAAATGCTTCATGACTGTTCTCAAATTGTTTTTATGTTTTTAAGTGCAAGAGAAAGCATGAGACTGTTTCTGCTGTACACGAGCCTCCTGTAAAAATATCCAGTGTTGTAGCACTAGGAGAAGTCTTACTAGAGTCACTGTTAAATTATTATCAGGTGAGCTATTGTACAGTAAATAAATAAGTGCATTAATTTGTAAACAGTTATGTACCCAGTTAATATTAGCTTAAATGTGTGACTGCCCTAAAAGTCTGTAAGCCAGTTGTCAGTTGTCAACATTTATGAAGTTATTGGAGATTGTCCATTAGTAGAAACACTATGTGGACAAAAGTATTGAGACATACAAGGGTAATCGTAACATTTTGGATAAAGCCATGCTTCCAACTTTGAGGACACTGTTTGGGGAGTAGAGCTGGCGACGGTGGAGTTCAAATTCTTGGGGTAGTAATGTGAAAGCGAATTGAAGAAAGGTGCCGACAGGGTGGAACGGGTGAAGAATAGTGTCCGGAGTGAATTGTGAGGTGGAATGGGCAGAGAAGAGTCTCAGGAGTGATTTGTGAGGTTAAATGAGTGGAGAAGAATGTCAGGAGTGAGTTGTGTGTTGGAATTGGTGGAGAAGAATGGCAGGAGTGATTTGTGAGGTGGAATGGGTGAAGAAGAGTCTCAGGAAGGATTTGTGAGGTTGAATAGGTGGAGAAGAATGTCAGGAGTGATTTGTGTGGTGGAAGACACTTTTAGCATGTTTTAAAATGTATTTATTAATTCTTATTCCCACAGTCTGTAACGCAGATGCTTGTGATCTCAGTGTTAGTCTGCCAGGCTTTGTCCATCAGCGTTTAGTTCAGGTGTTTCATTGCTTTAGCATTTTGTCCATTTTCATATTCTCAGTGTTTGTTTTTCCCCTAGGCATGCAAAGCAGCCTAAGCCCTGAGTCTGTAGATGGAAGTAAGTTATCATTTATTACAGCGTTATAAAGCATGATTCTTAGCAAAATAATTTGTGGAATAAACATCCATTATGTCATATTACATGTTACTTCACCATCCTCTTCCCTTTTGCTTGTATGTTCAGGGGACACCCAGCAAAACGGTGCAGCACCACAGGATGTACAGCTGCGCAATACTGAAGGTAAAATCATGCTTGAAACCTGCCATTAACACATTATTAGTAAAACAGCAGAACATTTGAGCAGCATTATCTACCACTAACTGTCAAGGCCTTCTTTCATGAACTCTTGCTCAGTGTGTTTGTAAATATGCACAGTGCGTGTTTTCTGTTACCGGCAGCCAGAGCTGAAGCTACAGTCACTCTGCAAAGGAAAACATTGATAGCGTTTATCACAGTCAGCATTATCCTTATACTCATTCTCCTTGGTGGGGTTGTCATCACTGGTGAGCGGTCTTGTTTTAAGCTTGGCCAACCTGTGAAAATCCTAAGGATGATTTGAGGCAGCTAATTAATAGTGTCTCTTGCTTTGACAGCTTCCAAGTTAATGGAAATGAAAGATCTTATTCAAGGTGAATATAGTTTTCCATCAGAGTCATATTACTTGTCAATTGCAGACACATTTTGCTTTTATTATTTAAATATACGCAGGTAGGTCATTCAGACATGTAAAGTGTGATGTGTTCCCTCTTGTCTGTTGCATGCTTAGACTCAGGTAAATCTGCTGGGGGAGGTGGAGAAATACAAGAGAACTCGCAATTCGCTGAAGTGGAACTCTTTTACTTGGAATGGTTGTAGATCATATTGTGTTTCACCCTTTAGCTCTGACAGAAGCACAGAAGGAATTTCCTAGTCTGTCAAGTGAGTATTTAGAGTAGATGTTTTTGTTTTGTAATATAACCAGCAGGTTGGTTTTATGTTGGCTGTACAAGTTAATATTCTTGACTGACAAGTTAAACTTCCTCTTATAAACAACTTTCACTTCTGTACATGTTTTTATTTGCCCCTGTGTACTGACAAAATGGTCCAGTATAAAAGGTCGTAATACTTCACTGACCAGAAATGTCTACATTAATTTGCTGTTTATTTATGGTACTGTTTCTTCATTTCTTAAAACATCTCATTGCTGTATTTTTATAGTTTTCCTCACACAGCTTCCACTGAAAATGTATATTTACACTTCTTTAGAGTGTGTTAAACTGTTATACCCTATATGTACCCAACAGAAAAAGAAGGTGTTGTTCCAGATGAAGGTAAGAAAACATTTTCGGATGGACTCTTCCATTATTGCTGTATTTACTAGTGTCTCCTCTTACTCTGCCATTTTTTAAATCTCAGATTTACTTTTGAGAATCTCAGAATAGCTCTTATTTATATCTTTTTCACATGTAAATTAGTCAGGCACTGTGCTTAACCTGTGTCTGTACAGCCTGAATATTTTCACAGAATTAAGTAGTCCGAATCTATACTGTGGTGATTTTTTTTTCTACTTGTTTGTTTAGTGTGGCGTTGGATCATGGCACATAAAGGTACAGTGACAGAAAACGCAGGGTGTTTATTTATGGGCTGTTCATCACATGGCTCTTCTTCACTGACAGAGTAAACCATTTAGGTGTCAACAACGTCTTAACAGTCTGTAATGTCTTTGATATATGAGTTGGGTTGAATAAAGCCTCCAGGCTTTACAATGTATACGGTATATCACAGTATATTCTCTGCACATTTTAGTCCAAAAGTGTTCCTAGTAATGAATGCCTGTTTCTTCTTGTTTGTTTTCAATTTGTTAACAGCTGATCTGACTTTTAATCGTAAATCAGCTCACTTTCTCCTCGAAGTGAGTAACGATGGCAAGAGTCTCTATCAAGCCTCCCTGGACAGTCCTTTCCGAGCCCCGACAGCTGAGACGTATCTGATATGTATCTGTGTTTCATCGAATGTCCTTCCCACCACTAGGGTCTACTTTGATCTTCATGTAACACAGACAGTCCCGTGGACTCTGGGGTTCCGTACAGCGTCTTTCAATGCAGATTACTTCCCTGATTTTACTCCTGGTGCTGGCATTTGGACAATTGCTTCAGCAGGTGGCAAAATCATCATCAATGATGGTAAAGGCATTCCAACCTCTTACAACACACCGCCTAGGCTGCGATTGTACTTGGACTACAGACGTGGTCAGCTGTCCTTCTATGATGCAGTGTTGAAATTTCACTTATATACATTTGTTGCCAGCTTTAAAGAAAAGCTTTTGTTTTATGCGGCCGTTGATGTTGGGATTGAAGAGGTCCACGGCGCAGTTATCACTTTTTCCTAATTCTATTCACTGAGCAGTTTTGGCTTTCACTGAATCCCAGCTCTTTTTTTATTGCTTTATTTTCTGTTATGCACAAGCATATTGTTAAAAATAATTATACAATGCTCTCCTTGTGAATCTAAACTAAATTAATTTATGCATGAAATGTATGACTTAAATACACATCCTGCTTAAATATATTAAGGACACATCTCATACACACACTCTGTGTTTCCAATCATTAGGGATCATTAGAGATCATAGGTCATAGGTTATGAATCATTAGTCATGCATTCAAATACATAGACTTTAAGGAGTTGGTTCCCCCTTTGCAGCTATAACAGCTTGTGAACAGCAGGCTGCAAAGAATACCTCTGTATACAAGTTATCATTATGTTACAGTATTTTCTCATCTGTGAAAGGAGTGTCACAGTCAACATATACTGCAGCTTCAGTAAGCGGATATTTCCTTCTCATTAAAAAATATCATTATAGATTAAAGCAGTTAAGAAATCATCAAAGACATGTCTGCACATATACATGAAAATGCCTCTAGACTTCTTGGCAGAGCTGTACAGTGAAACAGGGAAATGAGCCAAGACAGTCAGAATTTTTCAGGCCTACAAAGAGAAAAGATGTGGACTGATGACAGCTCTCCAGTTTATCAAATGCGTCTCACATGCATTTCATCTTCTGGAGTTAGAACGCCCAGTCACCACAATTAGCTGATAACTATTAACCAGAAATAGCTTTCTGGTTTTGTGCAGTTATCATGTGACCAAACAACTTTTAGAGCTCAAAATCGTTTAGAAATGAGATATCAGGTCTGCAATTAATGCACTAAGAGCACTTAAACAGCTGTGGTCTGAGTTGGAGTGCCAAATATGAGGGTCTAACGGTTTCTCCAGCCACGTACATTCCAGGAAAAAAACTTTAATGCCAGTAAGCATTTGTGATGGATGACATTTAGAGAAACAGCATTATAACCATGTTTTCCCATGCATGCATGTGAATAGTATTTTTAACTAAGCTACATTTTTATTCATATAATACAGTTCTGTAAAGTTGTCATAAAATAGCTTGTGCTTCCTACAACATTAACAAACTCCCAGATTGAGGTAAAACCTGTCCAGTATGAGAAGAGACACAGAACAGTCCTCACTTTTGACCTAAATTATCTTAATATATCTTTCCTGATAAAAACTCTGAATGTAAGAATGTGAAAGTGAAGTACAGGTGGAATTCAGCACTGGAATGCTGGGAAAGCACAGGGCAAAAAATATATGGACAAAAGTATTGGGAAACCTGATCATTACATTTTAATGACATAGTATTAAAATACATAGACTTTTTGCCCCCTTTTTGCATCTATAAGGGTTTCCTCAGTATTTTGAAGTTTCTGTGCGTATTCATTCGGTAGAGCATTTATCAGGTCAGACACTGGTGTTGGACGAGAAGGCCCGTCTCACAATCCCTGTTCCAATTCATCCCAAAGGTGCTGGATGGGGCTGAGATCAGGGCTCTATGCAGGCCAGTCAAGTTCTTTCGTGCTGAACTCATCCAGCCATGTCTTTGTGGACCTTGCTTTGTAGTCTTGGGCACAGTCATGCTGGAATAGAAAAGGGTCTTCACCAAACTGTGTCCACAAAGTTCAAAATGTCTTAGTATACTGAAGCATTAAGATTGCCTATCACTAGAAGTAAGGGGCTCCCTGAATTAAAAAATTAAGAGGTGTCCCAATATTTCTGTCCGCATACTGTATTTGAACTGCAGCAAATCCTCTTTGTTTGCAGTCTGGTCCAGTAGGGGGCGTCCTTCCCTGTCTCAGTAAGGGAGGTGGGGATTTGCTTGGGTGAGTGTAATTCAAGCCCAAATCCCCGTACAGGCCCGGGGAGGGAGAAGCCAGCAGCTCGACAAACAGCACCAGTGGTCTGCCCGGACCCTCAGTCCGTACAGGAATACTCTTTAAATGGCTTTCCTCGCTGCCGAGTGAAGGGAGATGTGACGGTAAGTCGTCGTTTTTGTGTGTGTTTCTCTTATTTTAGACGCGGTGCTCGCCTTAGTGGCCTTTGTGTTGAAAATAAAACGTCTCCTTCGTATATTCCGTTTGCATTTCGGGCCCTAAAAGCCAGCTGGAAGGATCTCATTGTTGGAAATCTGAGCTGCAGTTTGCTGGGAGCGTGGTGGGACCTTGAGCTGGAATGAGGTTTCTGCTATGGAAAAGGAAACGTGGCTCAGTCTTTGGTTTTAAAAAAAAAAAATCAGCCCCCAGAATAATCAGCGCAAGGAGATTTAGTCTACGGTCAGACTAAATGTGAATCAATCTTTAACAAGACTCCTGTATATCTTGGCTCATGAAGGTCTGAGACAGACTCCAGTGCTGGTCTAGAATTTAAATAAAGAGTGATTTTATGTAGGAATGACTAAAAATGAAAAGATAAATATTATTTTATGCGCGTAGTTATCTTAATACGAACAGTTAACGATCAGTTAGTGATCATGTAACTGATAGCAAATAGGGGGTCATTAGGGCTTTGGGGGAGGTCCATTGGGGGCTGATTAATACTTTAATGATGAATTGATCTCTGGTTTAGATCTTCCTTTAGCTTAATTGTGTGAGTTTTATAATTAAACTGGACATATCACTATAGTGACTGTGTGGATATTTGGACATATCAGTAATGACTTAAGTTAAGAAGTGTGTGGACATCATTGGGTATGCTTTAATTCTCCAGGTTTAGTGGGAAGTTATGGAAGACCATGTAATTCCCAAACATCTGTGGAGTCCGACCTCAACAAGCAGCCCACTATTCTGGATGTAAGGAAAAGCTGCTGGCCATTGGGAGATCCAGCTCGACCTCTGGTTCTGGCAAGCATGTACAGGGGTCACTCTCTCCACGGGTGAGCGGGACAAAGGTTTGACCTGGAACCAGCACGGACCTAGCCTGAGCATTAACACGGACGTCGTTCGGCAGCAGTCATGTCTCTCTCTGTAAGTGTGTGTGTGTGTGTGTGTGTTTGTTTGAGAGACGTTAATGATGTGCCGGTCTGACATGTAAGCTTTGGTATTTAACATTCACCACGGATAAATCCACTGCTGTCCAAACCAATAATTCTAAATCCCTTCGGGAGAATGGAGGAGGAGCAATCGGGGCTCAGCTTGTCCCAGAGCAGTTAGTCCCCTAGGGAGAGAGAGAGAGAGGGAGGGAAAATGGGAGAAGTGCAGGCTGAGCGGATGACAAAAGGGCCTAAAACTGAGGGACAGATGTGGAACCCCTCCCCCACTCTCTCATGATCATCTGTTCTCTCTCCCTTTCTCATTTGCTTATTTACTCTAATGTGCCTTGCTAAAGGGCAGCCCATGAAGTCCCACGTACAGAACAGCCCCTGCCTATAGACAGTGAACCAACAGCCTGTAAAGAAAATTCATCGCTTTCAGTGTCTGTGTATGCTGCATAATCCAGCAACTTAGCCAGTATTCATATTCCTACAGCCTCCAGACACTTAGTGTAAAGTGATTACAGCTGCATTAGTATTTGTGCTTCTCTGGACAGCCTTAATGCTGCTTCTCTGGACAGCCTTAATGCTGCATAAGGACAACCTGAACCACCACCTGTGTAGCACCTGGATCATTCAGCGGCTTGTAGTTAGTATCAGTTCACTGAGCAGACACAAACCGTTGGGTGGAAAGCAGAGTGAGAGGCAGTCGATTAGGCCAAGGGTTACTTCGGGTCTCGATCAGTACGAGCTGCATGGTTTAGCACGCCAACGCTGTCTCAGGTTTGAAGTAAAAACAGATGAAGATAAAAAAAATAACAACAGATTTAGATCTCATCTGAAACACAGACTCATGAGATTAGTAGTTTTCATTAGTAAAGAGTGAAGATGGAAATCCTGGTCTGTCTCTGTCCTGTGTTTATCATGCAGCATTTCCTCAAGCGAACACTGATGCTTCTGTTTTCTGCCTCTGTCAGTTCTATTTGTCAAGCAGACCAGAAAGCAAGGTCGTTTTGAAGCTACTGCATGGATGTTTTTAGGCAATCTGCTGAACAAGAGAGAGTGAACTGTTCTGTGATATCAGCGTGTCCTGTACTCTCTGAATAATTTGTTTTGTTTGGCTTGAGTATTTTAACATAACGCTGTTCTGACAGTTCAACATGTAGATGTTTAAAGCAGAAGCAGCTTTTTGCTTGGGTTGAATCTCATCTCTGAGTAGTCAGTTGGAAGCTTGATTTGGTTGACATAAGCTTTTCAGACTTAAGTACATTGGATTTAAGCCACATTGGATTTAAACATAAGTAGAGACATTTTTTAACAGACATTTTTTATGAAGTAATTATGACCATTATTTGTAGTTCTAATCTCATGTAAGCAACCTTTTGTCTTTTCTCATTAAGTAGGCCTATTTAAGTCCATATGTGTGAACCCATACTTCAGTTCTTTATATGCATAAGACATATTAGTGTCTGTGTCAGTCATCTTAACTATGACTGAAAAATGTATAGTAGTTACTGAATAATTACTGATTAGTAAATAAACTAATTCATTATTAAAAACTGTAAATTAAGCCCAGAGTTAGTTCGGGGATATATACTTTTTTGTGATATGCTGTTTGTTGGAGGGCATATTGCAAAGCAAAACTGTGACATTATACTTCATGGGCTGTGGCAGTGCATCATAGAAAATTAATATTATTTTCTGTGCACCGAAAACAACCAGCACAGATTAACAGCCCTCTCCTGCATGTTCATCTCATACACCACCACTTTCTCCAGTCTCATATTTTTAATGTAACCTTTGTTCAGGTAATTTTATATATATATACAAATATTAGGGCTGAGAAAGTTAACGCGTTATTTTCGCGTTAACGCGTTATTTACTTAACGCCGACAATTATTTTATCGCGCGTTAACGCAGGTTTTTAAAATTCTTTTATTTTGAAAGTTGGTCCTTTCACCGCAGTAATGCGCGCAGGGGCGGACTGGGACTGTCTTTACCAGGTTGGGTTTTCGCATCTCGGCCGCATCTTGGGCCTTTTTGCAG
>JBBPDC010000011.1:713428-737777 GCA_037974485.1 Hemigrammopetersius urotaenia | reverse complement strand
GTGTGTGTGTGTGTGTGTGTGTGTGTGTGTGTGTGTGTGTGTGTGTGTGTGTGTGTGTGTGTGTGTGTGTTCATATGTGATAAAGCCCATAGGAATGGAGTAAACAATACGATTCTGTTCTTAAACCTGCCAGTACATTACTTGTTTTAATGCTGACTCAGACAACCCACCGTCTGTCTCTCCAGGTCACCACCTCTAGTGGACGTCTCTGTCAGGCCCTGAAGGCTGTTGTTGTTGCAACCAAAGGTGCCGCTCAGAATTACCCATCAGTTCCAGCCACCCAGGAAATGGTGGACAGAGTGGCTGACCTGTCCCAGCAAGCGGCTGGTTTCTCTGGGCTCCTTCAGCGACTAGCAGAGATATCTTGATGTCATTTTTTGTTGTTTTTTTCTTTTGTTACAGATTTTCATAACAGAATGCCTTTTTTTGCGGGTGTTTGTATTTTTATTACATTTCTTTATTGATTGTATTCAAAGAGTTATTCTGGTTAATTATACCGGTACCACAGTGATTTGATGGGGATGCGTGACTCGAGATGGTTAGTGCTTGTGCTTGTGTTTGAGTGTGTGATTGTGTGTGTGATTGTGTGTGTGATTGTGTGTGTGATTGTGTGTGTGTGTGCGTGTGCGCGTGTGTGTGTGTGTGTGTGTGTGCATGTGGGTGCTAGGTGTAATTGTTCAGATTGTTATTTGGATGTTTGTCATTTTCTGGGTGCCTAGCACACTTCTGTGCGTTTTAGTAACTTATTGATGGATGTTTGGTTTGGTGTGAGGAATGTGTGCTGCACGATTTGTAAAGGCTGTCTTTAGTATTTGATTGAAGTTGGGTTGGGAAATGATGTTCATGCACACCAAAATCTTAATCAGTGGTTATGTCAGGGGCGATTCTCCTCTCTTTCACATGTACAATATCAACAGACTTCTGTGTCGTTTTTTTGTTTTTGGAGATGTGTGTTATACAGATGGTCTCAACGGTTACATGGAACAACCTGGGCTGCTGCAGTTGATGCCTTAAATATCTCAAAAAAGTGGCTAAACTGCTTATTTATCCGGAGAGCGCCGTCTTGTCCAGGATTTACGAGAATACATTGATTTGTGAGGCAAGAAGGAACTCATGCTTTATGTAAAACAAAGACGGGAGGCCCAGTTGACAGAGGGATTTTTGTAATCAGTTGAATTTTGTTCTTTTCCCACGACAGTCACTGAATCAGAAACCTGTTTGGCAGGGCCCCCCACCCCCCTCCTGTCTGGTTTTCTCCAGCCTCCCTCTTTCTCTGTCTCTCCCTCGCTTCTTTTTTTCTATTATTCCCTCCATTTACCCGCATTTCCTTTCTAAGGCTGTGGTCCTGCATGTAAAGACAGAAGCATGTCGATTGTGAATGCAATTCAGGGAAACAACTGTTCCTCATATTAACTTGAAAGAGCAACATCATATCAACCTACAATGTGAACTGTGTTGGATAAACCACAATGCAAATAAAAAGAAAAACAAATAGTTACTAGAAGAATAAAATCTGTAATCTTTGCTCATAGATATATGCCATGCCTTTAACTGGAACACAGCAATATATATCAACCTTTTTATATGTAAAGTATTATATCAGTGTGGAAAAAAGGCTAACTGTTTTTCTTTTGTTATAATGCTTACAGTCACCAGTGTAAGGATTATGGATCTCTCTGTGGTGCATCTGCAGGTCTGGACATGAGCTTGTTACCCCTCTGTCTTGCAGTCAGACTAGTAGAGCCCTTGTGGTTATACATCTCTCCCTATGGCCTCCACCTAGAGATGAGGCCCAGGCACAATACTAGGACACCTTAATTCCTGACCTTGTCTTCCATTAATCATTTTATCTACCTTATCTTTCATTTTAAGGTTCACTCTACTCAGCAGTGTGATGAAAGGGCCCTCTGCATTGTTCTCGCTTCCCTACTAGATAATGTTATCTGTGAACTCATGCACTGACATGTTGGTTGGTCTGCTAGTGCAGAGATAAGACTGAAGTCTGAATAGTGCACACAACTGCACCTGACTGCAGCAGCCTCAGACCGCCATCTAGTGGACCATATCAGTATTACCACAGCCCAGCATTGCATTTGGGAGGATTCTCAGCCCAGAAGACTCACCACGTTCTCTCATTCTAGCCTGAACTGGCTATCGTGTTAAATAACTGCTTTTATGGCTTCAGAATGACTTGTATCACTCTCTCCTGAAGAAACTCCTTTTTCAGAGACTTCTTAGTCAATCTGAAAGGTACAAATACATTTTACACCATTGTAATAATTAGAATAGACAGCCTTATAGAAAGCATTGTAATCATATTTATTGTTTTTTCCAAGTGTATGCATGGCTTTAAGTTGCTTTTTAAATACACATATATATGCACATGTTACCAGGGATGTTTCTCTGCAGCAATTTTACATTCATAATTGTTTTAAGAAAGTTGAGATTTCGGTTTCCTTTTTTGTACCAGAATGTATTTTTGACACTCATTTTTTGTTCTTATTTTACACTTATTGGGTTTCTTTGACGCCTTGTATGTTATGGGTGCTTTCATGGACACTTCACATGTAGCTAGGCCTTCTCCGGTACTTTCAAAATACATTTTTGTTACAATGAAACAGTCAAGAGTGTTTCTTTTCTTTGTCTTTTCTGTGCTTTCACATACACTAATGCATTTGAATATCCTTGAATATTGAATATTTAACATTTTTCTTGTAATTGATATTAAACTTATAACATTTGTGTAGGTTTATGTACAAAAACAGTCTAAATTCATTTTGCATGACCATTTTCATGCACTTTATGCCTTACAATTAAACAGGCTATTTTTGTTATTGTACATTTGAAGACTGATATATGCAAATCACCTTTGCTCTAACTGGCTGCCCTGTAGTGCGCCTCTTTCAAAAGGAGGTTCACTCCTTATACCTTTGGTGTGAATGGGTGGTTTCAGCTTCTGTAAACTTTAATGAGTTGTTTTTTGTCATCTGACAGAATGTTGTTTTTTCTGACATCTGACCAAATGCAGTAAATTATTTGGATGTTTTGTAGTTTTGCTTCTATAGTTTGAATATGAACTAGCAGGTAAATTTTGCAAGTGAAGGGAAATTGTTTCTTATTGTTAAGGGCCCTTTAAACATTTAGGTGTGGTGTGTTTCCAGTAGCACAGCCTTTGCAATTAGTTCGGTACAGAACAGCTTTCAGTTTGGTTTATCACAAAACCATCAAAGCTGCAGTAAACTATTCTTTAGTTTGTAACTAGGAAAGATCTTTGAGCCCACACTTAAATGCTAGTGATTAAAGTATCCTTAGGTATCTGGCCAGGTGTCTGGTGGGTGTAGCCATCCATCCATCTGTTCTATAGTACACATTAGAATTTAAACCTTTAATACTGCATTACAAAAACTATTTAGATTGGATTAGAACTGCGTCTTATTACTGTTTCAACATAATATTTGAAACTTGAATGACTTGACCGCCTCTTCAAACAGGTTTGGCTGAGTCAAAACAGGCTCCTAGCACACAACAGTCGGTATTCTTGGGTTTGTGATCTTTGGGGGAAAAAAGATTCCTATTAATCTCTTGGATCTGTTCTACATTTAAATTTTTAAATTCGGTGTGTTCTACATTTTAACTATGCTTGACACACTTGTAATAAAAATGCCTATAGTCCATTAGTTTAATTCAAAAATCCCATTATATACGAGTAACTTCGGGTTACAAATAAATAAATAAAATGAATGCAACTGCTTAAGTTATTACTGAAGCTTCAGCCGTCTTCTGGGATTGTTGTTTTTTGCTGTTGCCTGTTGTGGTTGTTTGTTGTAGTACTTGTTTGTTTTTGTTGCTGTTATTTGTTGTTGGTTGATGTCACTCTTTGTTGTGCTTGTTGCTCTTGTTTTTTTTTGTTTGATTGCTTTTTTTTTGCTTCTTGTTATTATTGTTTGTTGTGGTTGTTTGTTTTTTATTTGTTGTTTTCGTGGTCCTGGTCGAGCACTTCGGCTTTTTCCGGAAAGCGCCGGCGCGTGACGTCAGCGCGTCGCACGGCCGAAGTTGGAGCGATTCGAGCAGAGGGGGAGGCAAAATGGCGGAGCTCGAAGACGTTACGCTGGATGGGAAACCGCTTCATTCGCTCCGTGTGGCGGATTTAAAAGCTGCCCTGGAACAGCGGGGCCTGGCTAAGAGCGGGCAGAAGAACGCGCTCATCAAGCGCCTGAAAGGGGTGAGTTTGCTGGGGCGGCGGCCGGCGGGGCTGGAAGAGGAGCGGGAGTGCTTTGCTAGTCAAGTTCGGAGACGAGGGCAGGCCGGAGGAGAGCTCGGAGCTCCGGGAGCGGGAAGGCAGATTTCAGCCACTGCGCGGTCGTTTAAATAGCCAGCTGTGTGCCCATTACGTTTAGTAGTTCGTTTGGCACACGTAGGACTCGGTATGTGTCCGTTTTGCACGTCCTTTGTGCGTGTTTTTCTCGATGGGAGTCGTATGACTCCGAGCTCCGAGAGTTGACTCCGTGCCCGCGCCCTGTGTGTGTATGTAGTTCTCGGGGGCGCGCCCGGCTCTGGTGGCTTAGACGGACGGCTTCTGACATTTCTCCTGGTGAACTGGAGCCATCTGAGGGAAATTCATTAGGTTGGAGTTTAGGGACAAATTGGCAGGGGAATAAAATTAATTTGGAAGCGCGCGGAGTTGGCTTAATGGTCTTAAATCCAGCTTATGCTTGGTGACTAAGCTACGCAATCTTATTAGAGTATCTGTCGGACCTTTTAGGTGTAACTTGGTTTAATTAGTTTAACAGAACTACATCGTTCCAGTAGAAAACACTAAGGCCCATTTTTAGTGAGACAAATTATTTTTAACTGATTTGAACAGTTTAGAGAGTGTGTCGCAGCATCCTGTTCACCCATTTGTCCTCTTTTGCATGTGTTTTGAGATGTAAATTTCAGGCCCTGTACACAGCGAAAATCCAGGTATGTTCTGTGCACTTGAGAGTGGAGCTGAACAAATGCAGCTTACTCATGGAGTAAAACAGTCTGTAAACAAACGTAAAGGTAAAGTGTCAATTTGTCATACATGAACACAGCACACAGTGTGAACAGTATGAATTTCTTCTCTACATTTAATCCATTCACCAAGTGAAGCAGCGGGTTGCAGTGTGTGGGGACAGTACCTTGCTCAAGCGTACCTCGGGAGATGCCACTAGCAGGCCTGGGATTTAAACCCTCGACCTTCTGATCACAGGGACAGCTCTTTGACCACCAGTTACCCCAGACAAACGATGCTGATCAGGGTTCATACTGGATTTGGCCTGGATGGAACTGTAAAAAACAACTCGAGGGGCAACTGGTGGTTAGGAAGTTGTCTCATGCAATCGGAAGGTCGTGGGTTCTAATCCAGGGACTGTCGGTTGCACCACTGGGGTATTCTTGAGCAAGGTACTATCTCCTCACACTGCTCTCAATGTGAGGTGTTCCTGGCTTCCTGCTGCTTCACCTGGTGAACAAAGAATATTTTCGTGTTGTTCACACTATGTGCTGTGTGTTCACGTATGACAAATGGACTTTACACTTTAAGGAGGTTTTTGTGAAAAACTTCTTTCTCTAAAAGGAGCGACCTCTCCGCAACCATGTTGTTTACTCAGTGGAGCTCGCAAGGTTACTTGCTGCATGCTGCAGGACCACAGGTTTGTCCTGCGTAGTGACTTAAACTCTTTAATGGTGCTGAGTGATACCTTGTGTATACCTGTTATTAGTGTCATGCCATTAATATACACATACAGTACTGGTGAATAACATTAACACATACTATATAAAGACTGTAGGCAAAAAATTGCTGTTAGTCAATTACTTCTATTTATCTGTAGTATTTGTGTCATTATTTAGACCTTATTTTGTATTGTCTGTGCAGTCGTAGCATAAGCAGTTTCTTTGGGGATTAATACATTTTCTGATTCTGATTTTTCTTTTCAAATGTTCAGTTGCCTGTTAAACTGCAATGCAAGGATTTAGTATTTGTGATTCTTAGAAATGTAGTTCATTTGGTGTTTTTTAAAAAAAAATTATAACACTTTACTTACGTTCACTTTTATGTTTAGTTTTAACAGGTCTTCTGTTTTAACAGGTCAACTGTAACTGCTTATGTCACTTACAGTTGCTCTTTTCATCCTGTACTGAGTTGCTGCACACATGCCTCACTATCAGTATAGGAGAACAAACTTACACTGATTGTATATCCAGAGTCAGTTTATCCTTCTAAAATGATAGTGAGGCATGCGAGCAATAGTACAGAATGAAACTGAAGACAAAAACAAATAAGGAATGAAGTGTAGCAAAGAAATACCAGTCATGATAGATTACTTTTTTCCTTATATGAAACATATAATTTGAAAACACCTCAAAAGAATCCTTCAGAATTATAATAAAAAAAGCTGCTGATGATTGTCATGTGTTTCCTATGACGAGTTTGCCATGCTAATACTGATGCGCCAGACTGACTGTGTCTCTCTGGGTGTAAGTGAGTTCAAATCAACTTCTCACACTCAGCTTACAGTGTGATCTGAGGAAAACACATCAGCAGCTGATCTTATTCAGGAACTGTGAATGAACATTTTTTGTGCACATTTAGTGCTATCTTTCTTTGCAAGATGTAACTTCTTGTGATTCTTTTTTTTCCTGCTAAAATGTCTATTATCAATTCATGCTTCTGCTGTTTTCAGGCTCTCATGTTGGAGAACCTGCAGAGGACATCCACCCCTCACATTGGACTACAGCCCAACTCTCAGGTCAGTAAGGCTCAGAGAAGGGTTAGGTATGCTTTCTCTTGAGATTGAGTTTTTGCCTCTGGTGTGTTTCCTGTGATGAGTTTGCCATGCTAATACCGATGTGTCCGACTGACTGTGTCTCTCTGGACGTAAATGAGTTCAAACTCAACTTCTCACACTTGCTGTGTGAACTGAGGAAACACCAGGCACATCTTGTTCTATTATTTTTCTGCTGAATCTAACCCACATTGGGTAGTAATATGGATTGTTGGGCATCTTATTCACAACCTTGTATGAAATGTTGATTCGTTCTGTAACTGTCTAGTGTAACTATTCAGCAGGTGTTAAGATATGACTGTTTAGGCTATTGTGGTTAAGTAGCTTTGGATAAACAGAGCTTGGTTAAAAAAATCTATTCTGTAGTTTGTGTGCAAAAGTCCCATCCCATTACAGATTAGTAACAAATGTTAACTGGGCCTAGCACTAGTGGAATGGATTGGAGTGGGACCTTACTCTTAACCTGAAGTCTGTTGTTTGTTTTTTTTTTGGGTTTTTTTTTTTATCAATTCCTGCTTCAGATAGGGGAGGAGATGAGCCAGAACAGCTTCATCAAACAGTACCTGGCCAAACAACAAGAGCTCCTCCGCCAGAGAATGGAGAGAGAAGCACGAGAAGCAGCTGAGGCAGATGGTAAGATAAAGACATCAAATGAATGGCATCAATTAAATCAGTCACTTTTGTGTGACCACAGATATTTAGATAACTTATCTTAACACTTAAATCTAGCTCTGGATTTGTTTAGGCTTGGAATGTTTACACTGCTGATACCAGAGAAACATAGGTCTAGGAAAAATAAATTTAGTATGAGGATAATCCATTGATCACATTCTTAATATTTGCTGCTGATGTATTTCCTGTGATGAGTTTGCCATGCTAATAATGATGTGCCAGACTGACTGTGTCTGTCTGAGCTTAAATGATTTCAACTGTACTACTCACACTTGCAGTGTGATCTGAGGAAATACTGGGCACCTATCAATTTTTTCATCATCAGCACTGTTGATTAATATTAGACTTACTGGTGATTTTTTTTACTTTGAATTTGTATGTGTTGTAGTTCTCAGTCAGTTTTACATAAATTCTCATACCTCTTAGGAGAGTTGAAATGGAATGTGCTTTTCCTGTGTTGACCTTTTGACCCCTACAATGTGTGGCTTTAGATACCGACAGCCCTGCAGGCCCTGAGGAGGACGACCACACGGCGGCAAACGATGATGCTTCCTACCTACCTGAAAAGGTTAGCACAGATTAATGTACATACAGCATTTAACAGATATAGGTGTAGGCAAATGTAAACTTGCATAAGGACTCGTCCTTGTCTAGTGTGATGAGCTGCCCAAGGTAAAAACCAAAGCCCACTCCTCCATTTCAAGGGAGCGATGGTACCCACTACACGTAATGATGAAATACAGCGTGGGGGCACTTTCCATATCTACAGTTGATTCTTAATTTTTTCTAACACTATCAAGTCTTTTTTTTTCTTTTCCCCACAGCATCACAAGGTAGGATCTCGTGCCTCTCTGTCCCGAGCTGAATGTGATGAGGGAGGGGATCGTGGGGGAGGCTTGCCACAGGATCCAGGTCTGCCAGGAGCTCGCAGACTGGATGTGGGCTCAGCTCCAGTGGCCCAGGAACCTCCTGATGCCTCCACTGGAAGGATCTGGCGGCCTTCTTTCTCTCAAGAGGAGGTTGCCACTCCCTCTCCTCCCCGCGCTGTTGCCTCTCTATCAGTACGTGTAGTTGGTCAGCCAGAGCGGCAGGGTCTCGTACCCCGCCCACAAGAAAGAGAAGGGACTGCCCCTGTTGAAGCAGGCCCCGCCCACTCGATGCCACAGCTTAGTCAGTCTGCTCGTACTCAAGAAGAGAGCGATGAAGATGAAGACGATGATGATGACAGTGATGAAGACGATGAGTGGGGTCCTTCTCAAAGGAAGAAGAATGTCAGGGCTCCCCTTGTGCACCATCCACCAGCAGCATCTGCACAGCGTTCCAGACGCAAGCTTCAGCCTCCTCAGCACATTCCACCTCAGCCACAGCTTGCCCATCATTCACCTCTGCAACTTCGCCAGCCCACACCCCCTCCATCTCCACCCCCAGAGCTTTCTTTCCCCTTACCAGATACCCCCAAACAAAGCCCTCCAGACCAGGATGAGCCTGCAGCACCAGGGGAAGGTGCTGCAGCTGGAATGGGTAGTGCATCCTCTCCCCCATCCCTCCAGAGGCAAGAGTCCAGCTCCAGCTCAAGATCAAGCAGCCCAGAGCCGCCGTCCCAGCGCAGGCCTGGTCCACTCAGCCTTCTGGTGCGGAAGATGGAGTCTGAAGGAGCTTTTGATGCTGGACAGAAGAAGGAGGAAGAAGAAGAAGAAGGAGAGAGAGCGATGGAGGTGGCAGAACAGAAAGAGGCAGAGGCTGAGACCGGTGTGCTTGTTCCTCCCAGTGGTGCTGTGGTTTCTCCTCATCAGCAAGATTCAAACCTGGAGGAACTGTCCCAGGAGTCTAAACCAGCCACTACCTTCTCTACCCCTGAAGGCTGTTCTCTGGATTCAAAGGCAGTGAAAAAGACAGCGAAGGAGGAAGAAGAAACCCCTGAACGACACACAGAAGAGGAGGAAAGAGAAAGATTGAGGGAGGAAGCAAGGGAAGAGCTGAGAGGTGAGGAAAGAGAAGGACTGGAGGAGGAGAAGAAAGAGTTGAGTGGGGAGGAAAAAGAAGAATTGGGCAAAGAGAAAAGGGAAGAGGTGAGAAAGGAGAAAAGAGTTCAATTGAGAGAGGAGAAAAAGGAAGAGCTGAAAGAGAAGGAGCCTGAGAAGACAGAGGAGAGTGCCAATTCATCATCGAAACGCCAGCGTGATGTGTCTCCCTCTCCAGGCCCCACCCACTTTCGTCATACATCACCCACTACCTCCACACCTGCTGTTGCTAAGAAACCACGGATGTTCTCAGAAGTTCCTCCACCTGAATGCCTCCTGTCCCCTTCCAGACCTGAACAGGTGTCAGTCCTTGTCTCTGGACCTCTATGCGATGACATAGATGTCACCATGGAGACCGATGAGTCCACTGCAGCACCTGAGTCAATGCCCAAGAAGCAAGACAACCAAGAAACAAAGCCGCAGACAGAAACTAACAAACCAGCCTCTCCACAGAAACCTAAAGCAGCCGCAGAGGAAACTAAAAAGACCTCTTCTGTGCTTCCTCCATCCCCACCACCAGAAGAAGGAGAGGCAGAAAGATTAAAGGAAAAACCCAGAAGAAGGGACAAATCATCTGACCGACAGTCATCATCCTCCAGCCACTCTTCGTCGTCTGATTCTGACTCAGAATCTTCCTCCTCCAGTTCTTCAGACTCTTCTCCACGGAGCAAACCCTGTCCATCCAGTAAAAAGGTGAGTGATCAGCTTGTCTGTGATATGTCAGTGAGTATTTCAGTTGTTTGGTTACATTTGCCCTCTTGTGTTTTTCCTGTGATGAGTTTGCCATGCTAATACTGATATGCTAGACTGAGTTTGTCTGGGAGTAAATGAGTTCAACTCAACTTCTCACACTTGCAGTGTGATCTGAGGAAAGCATGAATAAAGTGTGTTATGGTCCATAGGAACAACAAAGATGTTTAGATTTCAGTTTCCTAAATAAAAGTAAGCGGAAGTTGACCTTGCTTTTCATAGTGTGAAGCATGAGAATATAGTGTCAAAAAAATGTGTGTTATGTTAGGCTTTGCTAACTAGGAGTTTGGTTTGGTTTTGTGTTTGTTTTTGTTTTTTATCCAGCCCCAAGTGGAGAAAATGACAAGGGCAGTGGATACAGGAAAGGAGAAAGGAAAATGTTCCAGGTTAGTAGATGCAGCTTGACACCACACACATGTTCTTTATGTTTATTTCTCCAATAACCATCCAAATTTATCTGGCCTAAACATGAACAATCTGAGTGTCAAGTATTTACTTTGTTTTGTATGTAGATTATCTGTAGAATTTCACTCTACAGGTTGACCTCTACCTATCTGTCTATCTAAAATTGATTACTTTCTCTGACCAGTAAACATATGCTTGTGGAAATGTTATCCATACCTTATTATACATTTTTAGACGTTTAGGACAGTGGTATTCAGTTCTAGGCCTGTACTGCCATGCATAGTGTCACATGTTTCTCAAATTTTATACATCAAAATATATCATGAGAACTGAACAAAAAATATCCTTTCCTTTGGTCATGGTTTGACTCTGGATGATTTAATCAAAGTGGTTTCATTTTAAGTTACAAGACAGAGCAATATATGTTACACATTTCATTTCAGGGTGGATTTTCACAAAACACTTGCACTGCAAAAGGTCACTTACAGAGTTATACAAACACAAACCAGATACCATGGCTACTTTCCCCATACATAATTTCTGAAGAATGATGTCTGAACAGCTTAATGGTTGCATGTAGAAGTTGCAGATCAAACTTGCTTGAGTCATAATACTAAGCAATAAAACTTCATAAGCATCAGGAGAGCAGACAGCATGTCTAACCAGACAGTATTAATTCTTATATCTAACAACCTTGATTTTCTGAGAGTCTCCTATTTACAGACAAATCTCCTATTTACAGACATAACTGAGCTATTAAATGCATATTGTTTCTATCTTATCTAGTGTACACAATGTAAATAGTGTGAAAAATTGGCCATGCTGCTGCAACAGTGAAAGCAAGCTGTTTTTTTATTTCAAACTTGGGCATGCTTTTTTTTAAGTGTGTTTGAGATGTTGGTTAAGTCTTTGGCAGATGATCCATTAACCCTGGTTGTGCATCATGTTTGTAGTCCTCAGGACTGCAACGTTGACCGCATACCCTTGAAGTTGTTTTTTTGAACCCTTGGGTTTGAATTGCCTTAGATATCTGTGAAAGTGTATATGATGTAGTTAATAATGAGCTTTGTGTTTTCGGTTTGTTTGTTTTTTGGTATTATGGCATTTGCATCAGAATCAGATTAGTAGCCAGGGATACTTTAGTAGCCAGGGATGAGCAAATTCTTGAATAAAAACAGAAATACTTTGGCTTAGTATATTTCTGCTTGAGTTAAAAAGGTCTTGGTTTTAAATATACTTTTCAAAAGTAAAATTACTGTGAGTTACATTTGTTATTGTTCTGATAACAAACTCCAGTTGCTTGTGACTAGTCACACAAGTCTACTTAAGTGTGTATATATTTTTATGTGTGAAATCTATAGTTATATAATGGATGAAACACAAAAACACTGTACATTTGTACTTTGTCCACCCTGGCAATAACTAGTCCAGTCTGAGTCTGTTTTCTGATCTTTAACCTTGATACAAACAAAAGTATACAAAATGCCACAAGTACCCAGAATCGAAAATGTCAAAGTGCATACCATTGCTGTCTCTTACTCCCTGAAAGTTTTTAAAAGGATTATTTTTTTGCTTAAGTAACCTCTGGTGCCAACATTCACAAGTCAGTGTGATGGACATTAGAGTTGTATATATTTTTTTATCCAATTTGCATCTCATCTTTTCCAAAGAGGAGCCAGTTACCATAGTGGTTCTAAATGCTGGTCTGGGAAGAGCCTCGTCTAGCATGTGTTGGTGTGTTCCTTTGCCTAGCACAGCTAATTGATGAGTGTATTGTAATAAAATAAAAAAGCTAAAATGTGTAGGGTAGGAGTACCTCAGCTCCAAGGTCTGGAACCATTATTTTACACTGAAACAGACTTCAGCTTCAGTTTATACCACATTCTGATACTGGAGCAAGCATTTCAGCAAGTAGTCACATATCAGTTGCACATACAACCGCAAATGTGATTTTGTAAAGGAGGAAAAGAGGAGGCTGAGCAAAGTCATGACGTATTCAGGTTTTTCACTGTGATCCAGTATGGTCATAGATACTATATTGTGCCTGTATACTTGTGTTATCAGATGTTCCCTGAAGCGTTGGATCAGACTGGCAAGTCTATGTGGCTCTATTTATTTGCATGTTTCTGTGATTCTGTTCAGAGATGCTGTTCCCTTACAGGTCTTCTATATGATGAAAACATTCCAGCTGTTTAGATTGATCACAGTAAAAGGAAATGCTGGTTTAAGATCGAATACTGAATGTTGGAAATGCTGTTAACTCATTATCTAGATGCTGCTTAATTGCTAATAAAGATACTTATATGTGTGGTGTTGGTGGAATAGTGCAACAACATTCAAAACTCCACCAGTGGGTGTCACCGAATGTGCTTCTCTGGATAATCAGAAGTCCTGTATGTTGTGATTATGTATGTTCTCTCTGACTGGAAGTCATTTGATGAAATAATCTGCTCTATCCCAGCTGAGTAGCGCAGATCATAAACCTTTTTCACATGGGCCACAGAATAAAGCCCCAATCTGACCTGAGTGCTGCAGCTGGATGCCAGAGTTGAACCATACCTGGGCTGGCTGTTTTCAATGATAGAGCTTTGTATGAATTGCTAAAAGAAGCTTGCTTATGTTCCTGATTTGTGTTTGCATTTGCCTGATCTGTACAACATGGCCTCACATGTAAGTGTCCATTTGTCATATGTGAATACACCCTGTATTGGCAGAAATCACTAGCATGCCCATCCACATGGCTACCAGATCAGGAAAAATCAAGAACAGGAAGTTTAAATGTAACTATTCGTACACAACAGACGTCTTCCCACTCTTCACCTCTCCCAGGAATCTCCTCACTGACAATTTGCACATTAAAGGAGGTTTGACATAAATGTGCTGACAACTTCAAACAACCAGAGGTTTCCCATATTAATTTCCACAACTATTTATGAGCTCCAGAGACCAAACGAACCTCCCTTTATGAGTCATTTCATGTAGACAACCGGAAGTGATCATGATCAAGAATCTGTTGAAGTAGTGTTGAAGATACTTAAATGTTTGCAGCTACAAATCTCGAAGGAAAAAGAAAAACAATTAATTTGGGTCCTTTTCAATTTTCCTATAACGTGTGGGGCATTCAGATCTGGTTGTCAGATTTTAGCTGCCAATTCTTTACTTAAACATTTCAGAACTTCAAATTGGGAACATGGCCTTCACTGGTATGTATAAAAGTGGTACACTTTTGAATCTAACGTATCAGATTTTATACTAGATATCTTGCAGATATGAGGAGCTTGAACTAAGATCTGTATCCCAGTTTTTATTTATTTTTCCTGATCTGGTCGGCATGTAGGCAATATGCTATGGGCCACTGTATATAAGTAACAAAGAAAAGCAAGTTTAATAACTACAGATGCAGCTACAGCCAGCCTTTATATAAGGCTAACAGAATGTAAAAACGGGCATTCAGATGCTCTGATTTCTCGAGTATCTGACTGTTTTGCTGTAATAACTTGCAGCTTCTTTGTACGGCGTTTTTCGCGTAGGCAGCAGCTGTAGGTTTTTTTTTTGTTTTTTTTTACTCAGGCGGCTATTGCGACAGCCCAAAAAAGCGGCGTGGCCCTGGAACAGCATGGCCGCGTCCCAATAGGCAACTTCGTGGACTAGAATCCTTAGGTAGCGAGGAACGAAGTCACGGGCTTTGAATGAACCCACATGTTCTAGAACGATCGAGTGAATTCGGTCAAATTAGCCAGACGGTCTAGAACAGGCTCTCCACAGAAGGCTAGAAAAGGAGTTCTACAAAAGTGGTGGAATTTGCCTTAAAAAGGTTGGAATTAGCTAATGAACAGTAGTGCTACAAAACGCCTTTAAGTAGCTAAACCTTCTAGAACTTGAAAGTGTAGAATTTGGGCTGAACGTTCTAAAAACAAGAGCTTAACAAAAAGCCTGGTATTGGACTAAACGTTCTGGAACAGAAGCCCCAGGTTTGCAAGGCTGCAGCGCTTGTGTAGTGAACGAGTGTGCTTTTTAGGACGCGGCCGAAGAACAGAACGGCAGAGTGGAGCAGAGCTCTGGCAGGTCCTCCTCCTCCCCGTGCCCTGTAGCTCTCTTCAACATGGCCGCTAAGTGAGAGCTGCTCTGCATTATCACCGACGCATTGCACGAGAAAAAAAAAAAAAGAAAAACCCGAGAAGATTTTCAGCACGTTTGAAAGGCTGTGAGCAGCAGCCGCGCAGACATGCTGTCCGACGGCAATAAAGGAGGGTAAGGGAGAAAGTGAGGGCGGTGGAGAAGAAGAAGAGAGGGGCATTAGATTTGTAGAAATGCCCCACGGCGTCTGTCTGCTCAGGGGAAGCCAGGCTGTGCTTAACGCCGCCCTCGGCCTCCGCCTTGGCGGATTTATCATCTGGCAGCTCCGCGTCTGTGTAGAACCGAGGCTCTGTGGCTTCCAGAGAGGCGAAGCTCTCCCGCCGCACAGGTTCCGTGTCGTGTTCGTGTCCTGCGTGATGCCTGACTAGGTGGGGGGGAAGGGGGTCGAGGAGGCAGAACAGGCCGGCAGAACGTATCTGAGACAGAGCAGACGAGAATGAGTCAGAAAGAGCCCTGTGTTGTGGTGTTTTTAGGGTTTAGCACAGAGGACACGTTCCTCATGAATTAAACACCACCCGTCTGCCTTGTTTCTTTGTAACTTTCTGGTGAAAGAGGTCGCCAAGATTTTTTTTCTTTCACAGTAGGACAGAGCCCTTAGGCCTGGTTCAGCTAGCATTACCTGTTGCTGTGATTATGCAGGTAAACTGTGTCTAGAACACTATTGTGTTTCTGTAGGTGTTTTTTCCTTTGGGTTTTTCTGTGGTCTTACATATGCACTTTATTCTTGTGTATTAATGTATGCATGTATGAAATTCAATTTGAGTTTGAGTCTCAGTTTGAGTGTTTTTCTTTGTGTGATTGGGCTCCTCCCTAATGCAGCCCCCTTTGGTTGTTAAGGAGACCGGGTGTGTGCTGTGTTGGGGGAGTTTTGCAGGAAGACCCCCGTGGGAGAGGAGATCGGTTGCTGCTCATGGTGGTAAATTCAAGAAATGTGTGCTGGCTTATGAGACAGACCATAGGCAACTCTCGTCCTTCTTTTTGGGGATAAAGATTGGTCCTCAGAAGGTCTGCCTTCACACATGTAGCAGCCAGATCCCTTGTTTTGGAGTGGTGGTTAGATTTGGTGTTTGTCACCAGGAGCCTTACATTTATGTGTAAATGTTCCAACACTCTGCTTTTCTGAGATTTTTGTGTTCTGTCTCCCAGCTATTAGCATGTGCTGATTGACCCACTTGACTTCAAACTGGAACAAAATGAAACCTTACGCTTGAAGTATAGTCACCAGTGTTTTGTCCCAGTGGGGGAGGAATCACATTTATATGGTCCTGGTATAGAGTTGACAGTCATGAGTCTGTGTGACATTGTATGTGTTCTAGCAAATGCTCATAAGTCAAAATACTAAAAATGCAATCACTTTGGCAAACAGATCTGCTTCCAGCTGAAAGGGTGGCCTAATAGCTTAATATGGTTTGATGTTCTTGTCCTAATGGTGTGGGCTGCATTTCTATTGATCCATTCTGTCGTCTCTGGAATCCATCTCCCTTTAGCATCTGTTTTCTGGTGGTGTCAGATGCTTGCAGATATGTCTAGTTTATTTCATGTCATTAACATGTGGTAATTTCATTCGTAGGGTTTGGCTTGTGGCCTAGATCAGATTTTCTCATTTTATTTGTAATTACAGACCAGATTTTGGACATGTTTAGTAGAGCAGTCATATTGGGCCATGGTGATATTTCTAATTCCTTATTTTCGAGATTTGGACATCTTACTGAAACCTATTTGGATATTTTAGTTTAGTCGGGTGTGCTGGAGTAGAGTAGCTGCTGAACTCTGCAGTGCTATTGGCCTGTCTTGCTTTGTGATTCACTCTGATTAGGCGATGTAAGTCTGTTAAGATTTTTTCAGTAATATTTGGGATCCTGGCTTCGGATATAATTTTGTGACTGTGTACGCACATGTTTTTGACCCTGACTTTGGGTGTCATTTGGCTGCTGAGTTATTTATAGTCATAGTGACCCAGATCACCAGCCTGAGCCACCTTACTTCTCTCCCTCATTTATTTTTGCTCACTTATATTTCTGTCTTTGTCTCTCTCTCTTATATTTGATATTCTGCATGTGTGAGGTCTATCAAATGTTGGCTCTTCATTATGCTTGAGCAGCGCTAACTCTGGCAGCTAGGACAGTCCTACTCTAATGCATTGTCTCCCCATCTCCTTCCTCCTCCCACTTTTCCTCTCCTCCCTCATCTTTGCCTTTTCCTCATGATGTAATTCTCAGTGCAATATTGTTCTCTCTCTCACATTGCACTAGGGATGTGAAGCAAGCTGCAGTTGCTGAACCCACAGGCCCTGTTGCTATGGAGCTTGAGGAACGCCCGGAGACACAGAGCTCACTGGCCCAACCTGCCCAACAGGGGGCGCCAGAGGCAGCAGAGTCACGCCCTGATGAGGTAATGAGGCCTTGCTTAAAGAGGCCTGTGGAACACAAAACCCTAAGGAACAAGGGACGGAAGTAAAGAGAGGTTTAGGGAAACGATCTCCTTTAGTCTTTGTAAGTAATCAAACAGTAATCTTTACATGCAGAGGTGATGCAACCTGATAACTTCTGTAATGGAGGCATTTCTATCAGATGGATATATAAAGGTGTTTAAAGATGTTATATACTGTTTTTTTAATATACCAGTGAAGGCCATGTTCCCAATTTGAAGTTTTGAAATGTTTAAGTAAAGAATTGGCAGCTAAAATCTGACAACCAGATCTGAATGCCCCATATGTTATAGGAAAATTGAAAAGGACCTAAATTAATTGTTTATCTTTTCCCTTAGAGATTTGTAGCTGCAAACATTTAAGTATCTCTCAGTGCAACTCTCCACCCCCTCTTTCACACCCCCTCTCTGTCTGTGTCTCTCTCTCTCTCTCTCTTAGCTGTTATTACAGTGTCAGGGGTTGAGGCAGGCTAACGGTGTGTGAAATTAGACAGTCTTTAATTTGCTGGCAGGTTGGTGTGCGTGATGTTAAAAGAACTTGTTATACTGCAGCGTCGTGATGTGTGTGTTTGACTAAATCACTGGTGTCCAGTCTGTTCAAACACCCACTTCAGCTTGCTAATTTAGCTGGTTAGTTGCAGCAGTGGAGCTGGGGGGGAAAAACTAGAGCAGAACAGGGCCATTCCAGCCCCAGTTTTGGGAGCCACATTGGCTAAGGCCAGTGTATCTCTTTTATAATACAGCACATTTTCTTATAGATCAGTAGTGCTGCACACAAACCTTGTATCAAGGGAGGTGAGTAATCTATCTACGTAACATTTAGCTGTCTGAAAGTATAAAAATAACCTATTGATTGCTTCTAATGCCAATGCACAAGCATTTTCCCGGTGGTATTGTAATAGATGTTAACAGTAATGCTGAAGATGCACTGGTAGTCCTTTTCTGGGCCAAAACAGGGAAATGGCTGGTGCTTTATTAGTCTTGTAGTTTAAATGATGGTGTGGTCTAAAAACGCATATTGCCAGTACTGTTAATCATTGGAGTGTTAAGGCTTTATTCACACTGCAGGGTAATTTAGATGGGTAAGTCTGAGATTACAGTTGATCAAATTTAATTTGTCTGGACAAACTGCACTCACATTTGTGTGTGCATTCGTATTTGTTGCTGTAGTTATGGCAGGACACATTAGTATGCTGACTGGTGTGGGGCAGGGAAAACTTGGCAAACTGGTCACATTTATGTACTTGTATCTTAATGTGTATAGTTCCTTAATGACTATAATTAGAAGAATAATAGGTTTCTATTTCATCAGTAGCACAAAGGAAAATCCATGTGTAAGCCATAATGTGAACATTAAGGAATTACTACATGTTGATGTATTAACACTCCCCTGATAAAACTGTAGCTGTACATTTATGTTCGACAGTATTTCATTATTCAATGATTTTTAATGATGCACATGTTGTTTTATGAGATACGTGTTGGGAAGTGTTAGAGAATGGATTAAAGGTAATATATGCTAAGAGTGTGTCCTGAGAGATAGCCAGGCTGTTTCAGTTCCCTTTCCTTGTTATGTTGCACTCTCTCCATATCCTGCTCTCTCTGTCATCTCTGCTCTTTTGTTGCATCTCTCTCTCTCTCTCTCTCTCTCTCTCGCCCTCCTCTCCCAACCTCCTCTCTTGATCTAGTGGTATGACTATTGTGTTTTTAAAAACCCACTGATTGCTTTGTTGTGAAGGTGAACTCCCTTCTTCCATTGCTCAAACTGGTACCTGCGTTACTACCTCCACCTCTCCTCCTCATCACCTGCCGAGCTATGTCCCTGCGGCTCGGCTGCGGCTGAGCTAGGCCCCCCAGACAGAGTCGACACTGCACACTTAGCGTCACCTGATGGAGTCCTGGCGGATGATTGGCCACGCTGGTCAGAACACATACTGATGTGGCCCCTGATTGGACTGCTTGGGAGAAGCCCAAAGAGCTGACGGAGTGTGAGATGTGGCAGCTGTTTTGCGAAGATGCCACCTCTGTCACACTCACCTGTCTTCATGGTTCACCTACAGATCCTGCTAACACACTACTGAGCCAGACCAGACACAATATGGACTTCTCAATCAGCACGATAGACACACAGTGGTTTCAAGCCATGACCAGTTGTGTGTTTGTCCTGCTAGCTCAGAAACAATCTTCTCTGTGCACATCAACATGTAGAGCTCAGACTTCCACTGTTCTACTGTTTGGTGTCAGAACACATGAACAAAGCTCAAGGGCAAAGATGTAATCATGGACTTATTTTCCATTCGTTTCCAGTTGGAATTTGACATTATAGTTCCTGTGATCTGCAAGTCTTTGGAATTTCTGTGACTGCTATTGGATGAACCATTTGTTTTTTGATGGGCTGTACCACATATTTTGCCTAAAGAAAGACAAATGAACTTTGAGGAATACCACATAATGAACTCTTTATTAAAAGCTGGTAGCTGCTTTTTTCTGCTGCCAGTTTTAAGAGCAGACTGATATTTTCATGAGGGAACTACATGGACAGTCAGCCTCACCGGCCCAATGCCATCTCACTGGATAAATGTCTGCCTGAAGGAAAACAACCAAAGATCCTAATCAGCACCAGCTTGGGGATTAAAACATGCTGTTGTGGTGAATACTGCCTACAGTGTGGATTATGGACTTTTGTTTCAGCAGAATGATACAGTTCTTTTGACAGTACGTTTGGACTGGTTTCTCAACATGTTCTGTCAAATTGAACAGAGCACTTTTTGGTGCGAACACCCATGCTTCCAGAGACTGTATCTTGCAAGTGTTCTTGAATTTTTGATGCATCTCTACATCTCGCCACTCATTCATCAAAGACTGTTTCTGTTCATCAGAAATCGCACAAGGATCAAAGACTTTGGCAGTTTGGTTCAGAACCCCCCCCAAAACCAATCAAAAATTACTCCTTTACAAAGTAAAGGTCCAGCAAAAAAAAAAGCAGTACCCGTCAGCCGGCCAATCAGCTCACTCTATTCGTGACCGATTCCCGTCCTCACTCCTCAACCTCTTCTGATTGGACCCTTGTTGCCTAGATACAGTGCACACTGCCGTGTGGTTGGGCCATAGCCAAGCCAGTGAGGAATCAGGTGTCAATGGTACCAGGAAATACCCTTTTTTCCCAAGATGCATTTATCTTTAATAAAGTTATCAACGTGCATTTTTAAAGGAGGGATAACTTATTTTAGAAGTATTGTCAGACACATTAGATTAGAGAATTAGATGCTTTAAAGGCTGGGGTTGTTGAGGTTTGTAGCTTTATTCTTACATGCGGTGGAATAGACAATATTGCTCAAGCATGCATTTCGTAACATAATGTTCAGTTTAAGTTGTTACAGTTTATGGAATGTTGTCTTTGGGACAGACCTAAAGGCATATAATGGGTTGAGCATTCAGAGCCTCTGTCTGTCAAATCATTAGTATGTAATATGGTTTCATTGATAGCACTATGTCTCTTCTTTTTTCCTCTTCTTTTCTATCATCCCCCTTTCTTGCTGTCCCTCCTGGCCTGGTGTTTGTCTCTCTCTCTCAATCTCATCCCTCCCTACACCCACTTGGGTCTTTTATTTTCCTTTTGGTCATCCTCTGTCTTTTTAGAGCACCACTCCGAAGGCATTTGCTGCACGCAAGATTTCACTGACTAGTAAGTAATCTGTGTTTTGTCCATATTTAATGATGTAAATTGACTGTAAATGCTGATGTGGTTAATGGAATGGAACTACCATATGCCAGTTATCTCCATTGTGCCAAGTGGTGGCCTGTTGACAAACTTATTGTAATTGGCATTAGAGTTTTTGACAAACTTATTAAGAAGTATGTTTGTAACTGGTCATATGTATTTTAGTACCTGTCTGGAATTCTTTGATTTCATTTGCTGCAGGTACTAAGCCAGAGGGAGCATCACTGACTGAAGCAGAGTCTGGGGGTGGAGCCAGTAGGAAGAGGAGATGGGGCTCTAGCACAGCTGTCACTGCCAAGAAACCTTCTATTAGTATCACCACTGAGTCACTGAAGGTACAGGCTTGCAGAGCTCTCCCACATGACTGTAGAAACTTATATGTCTGCTATTCAGCTCATTGACTCTTGCATGTGATTTGCATGTTTTTTCTGTCCATCCGTACACATCTCATTCTTGTTTGCTAAATTTCTGCCTGTTATCTCCTCAAATGCTTTGTAAAGTATTTGTTGCTTAGTTCAGTATATCTCTGTACAATAGAAAAGAATTTATTGAAATGGTGTACATTAATTTATTGCTATTTCTTTGCAGTCACTGATTCCTGACATTAAGCCGCTGCAGGAGGCTGTAGTGGAACTGCACCCAGACGAAGGGCATTTTTCTGGCGACGAGGACTCCAGTCATCAGGCTGACCCCGAGGAGGACCAGGGACTTAAAATTAGACGCACTGTAACACAGGTACACCCTGTATTCAATACATGGATTTAGGAAACTGTATATACAGAACAATTTTAAGATTTTGTGTCACGAAATTACATTGTTTTACAATTATTGATGTATGTTTTGTGCTCCCCATCCCAGATTGTCCCATCTGAAGGACAGGAGAATGGGCAGAAGGAAAAAGAAGAGGATGAAGATGAGAAGCAAACAGAAGGAGAAAAGGAAAAACCTAAGAATCAGAGGAGGGAAAGCTTATCAGAGGTTTCCATGGAAACACAGGAGGAAGACACCAAGAAAGGTAACTTGTAGTTGATCTCCCCAAATATTGTTTAAATTCATACCTGGTCTAATCACACGTGTTTAATTTTGTGTTTTCTCTGTTCCAGTGACCCCCAATGATTCTGTGGTGCGGCGGTCTATCAGTCAGCAGAAAGTGTCTGTAACCATTGAAGACCCTGTACGCACAGGCCGTCAGCTGTCTCCTCCACGTGGCAAAATTTCCCACATCATCCATGTTTGCAACCTGGTAAGTGGTTCTCTGTGTTTCTGTGTGTCTACAAGTATGTGGTTTATGACCCAGGACCAGTAACTGTAAAAGTCTAGTAAACCTTTGCCAATATAAATACACAGTTTATTTACACATTTTAAGTTGCAGGTAAGAGTAATATGCAGTGCAACTAATGGATTGTTGGCATTTTTAGTCAAATGTCTTTTTTTTATTATTATTATTACTTTTTGTGTAGGTGCGCCCCTTTACCTTGGGCCAGCTCAAGGAGTTGTTGAATCGGACTGGTACGGTGGTGGAGGAAGGCTTCTGGATCGATAAGATTAAATCACATTGCTACGTCACTGTGAGTTTCTCTTCCATTTATTTAATGCTATATCTGGTTTTCACTTATGTCATGAGTTATGTGGCTTAAAAAGAAAAAAAGTGAAAGTGACAATCTGGTCATACGAACACAGCGCCCAGGGAGCAGTGTGTGATGACGGTACCTCAGAGGTGCCTAGTGGTCTTGGGAATCGAACCCACAACTTCCTGATCACGGGGGAAATTTCCTAACCACCAGGCCACCAACTGTTTACTTTCAATATGATTAAAGAAACTTGGTCTTTGTTGATTTAATATGTTTCTATGCAGGTCTAATCTTATATTTAATATCTTTGTTCAGTACTCCAGCAAAGAGGAGGCGGTAGCAACTCGTGAGGCGTTGCATGGTGTGAAATGGCCATCTAGCAATCCCAAAGTGCTCAGAGTGGACTTCTGTGAACAGGAGGAGGTACACATTTCTAACATCTGCTATACTTAAAACACTGGTTCAGTCAAAAATGTACCCTTTATGAACTAGATAATGAACTAAGACAGGTTTGGTTCCTTAAATTTTCCTGGAGCTATAGGACTCATGCCATGGTTTCCAGGTTAGTGTTGTGCTGCCTGTATGTTTCAGCAGGCTCACATTGCTTTAAGTGGTCTCAAAAAAATTATGGGTTCTGACCCTGTATGGCACTGTTACCTGCAAATATGGATTTGTTTTATTTGTTTGCTTGTTTTTTAGAAAATCTTTAATTTTTTCCATTTTTGTTGTAGAATAACAGCCAGCCAGGTGTTAAATTAGCACTGTTCACTGTTCACTCTTTCTCCAGCTGGACTTCCATAAGGGTCTGCTGGCTGGAGACGACCCGCGAGTCCCTGGTCCTGGAGTCCGTCCTGCTGCCCCTCCACCCCTCATGCCCCCAGCACGGGAGCGGGAGAGAGAGAAGGAGAAAGAAAGGGAGAAAGAGAGGGATGGAGGCACAGCAGCAGTGAGAGACCAGTGGGCAGAGAGAGAACGCGAGATGGAGCGCAGAGAGAGGACGCGGTCAGAGCGGGAGTGGGACAGGGACAAAGTGCGTGACTTCGGTAGAGACGAGCGAGAGGCAGGCAGGAGATCAAGATCACGCGACAGGGACAGGAGACGCAAGGAGCGAGGGAAGAGCAAAGAGAGGAAGGTGGAGAAAAAAGGTGTGTGGGCTGATGTACTGTTTTAGCATGAGCAGTTCATTTTCTGCTTGAAGCTGTTTAGCAAAGTAAAATGTGCACATGTAATAGACTCCTATGTTGCTTTCCCAGTCCCCATAGTCATCATTTTGCTCATTACATTGACAGTGTGTGAAACATTGTATGGCTTGCCATGTGATAAATTTTTTTTTGGCCAAATATCTCCTTTGATGAATGATTCTTTGCTCGATGTTTTTTTTTTTATCCATTAACTTCCTTTCTGTAGATAAACCAGAGGAGCCTCCAGCCAAACTATTGGATGATCTGTTCCGCAAAACCAAAGCAGCTCCGTGTATATACTGGCTTCCACTCACTGATGAACAGGTTAGACTTGTGCCCCCACACACATCCTCCTGAACACTTAAAATTCCCTTCGTGCATATAATCAAAGGTTCCAAAATCTAAATGAAATGACTGAACTTACAAACAAGACATCACCAGTTAATTACACACTAGTCTCATAGCCACTTTCTTTGGCCAAGGCCCGCCCATAAGGCCGCTTGACTGACATGTCAAACAACCAATCACAGTTCGTTTTGTTCAGCGTCACGTTTCGGGGCGTGGAAATGTCCCCGCAGCAACAGACCGACGTACAACAGGTCAGTCAGCATAGAAAATTAAAGGAGAAGAAAACAAGCAGTAAGTCATTGATCTG
>JBBPDC010000011.1:698370-710634 GCA_037974485.1 Hemigrammopetersius urotaenia | reverse complement strand
GAAATCCGATAAAATTCAACCAATCAGATGACGACTTCGAGATTCCTGAAGTGTTTCCAGTTAAGTGTACCATATGCTTCAGACGTTTAGCCAACGTTCTGTGGGCGTGACGTCTGAGGCTGAGACTAATTACACACAAGCTTCTAACATAGTCTTACAAAGAATGCAGGGTATCATGCTAGTGTAAAAATTGTACATGACATCTTGGCTACAGCAAAGAGTAAAGGCATTTCATATTTGACTGAACAATGCTTGTCACCCAGTTTGTCACGATCATAGTTTGATTATTCTCTATCATTGATCTAAATTTACATAATTGAAATTCAAATAATTGAAGCTTAGTTTAATCTTGTTCTCCCATTACCCCTCACACTCTTCTCCTCTTTCCACAGGCGACTCAAAGAACTCTGGAGCGAGCGGAGAGGATGAAAGAGCGAGAGAAAAGGAGGAAAGAGCTCCAGGAGGAAGAGGACAAAAAGCGTGAGGAAGAGAGGAAGGAGCGAGCACGTGCTCGAGAGAGAGAGGGAGGTAACGCAGGAAGTGGTGGCGGAAGCTCCAATCGGCCAGCAGATGGAGAGAGGGACAAAGAGAGAGAAAGAGAGCGGGAGAGGGGCAGGGAGAAGGAGGGAGAGAAGAAGAGAGACGGCAATAGAGGTAGAGTGAGCGACTCTAAGCCTGCAGGCAGCAGCAGCAGACGTTCACGGAGCCGCAGTAACCCCTCCAGGGACCGACGACGCTGAGTGTGTGAGAAATCAAATGCAAGCCTGTATATTGTGTGTGTGTCGGGTATTTGGAAGAACTTTGGATGCCCTCTCTTACCTACTGAAGAGAAAGTTCAACCCTAAAAGTCTACACATTGTCTAAAGGGTCCCTTTTTTTTTGTTTGTTTTTTTTTAGTAATGAACATTTATACATACACAGCCACCACACACATACCGTTGCATCTGCTGTAAATCCCTTTTATTTCAGGGGCTTTCTTTTTTTCAATTGTTGTGAAATTCTTATGTGTTTTCGAAATTAAACTTCAGTCACATTTTTGCCACTTTTTAGCCTGAATGAGGCTGGTATGTGTATCAAGGGCCTTCAGTATTGGAGGAAAGTTCCTCCTAGTTAGAGATTCTTGGTGTTCTGCAATACTAACAAGCAGTAGTGACTCTGATACATCATTATGTTTATTCCACTCCTTAATTAAATCTAGACAGACAGCTGTGGCTAGCAAGTGGTAAACTCGGTGTGTGATGATGGGAGATGGAGGCATTATTTCCGGATTGATGATTTTGACACTTTTGAATTAATTTATTTTTTAAAAATCCCTTGTATGAATAGGTCTTGCCTGCAACTAATTCTGATAAGTATTTTGGTCCCTGCCTCCATGAAAACGTTTCAGAACCAAGCACTGAATGACTGACTACTATCACATTTTCTGTTCATAGCTATAGAAGGGTGCTATTATGAAGGAAAACAGGTCCTTGGTTAACGTGTCCCTCCTCCTTCATTGCCTCCATCCATCCATCCCTGTGTTTCCCTCTCCCTCTGTTCACCTGTTGAGTTTCTAGTCCTATCAGTTCTGAAGTGTTGTCCTCTGTGAATCAGATAAGGGAGAAATCTTACCTTAATAGAGAAGAGAGGAACAATACAAGTTTTAATAATGTTTTAAAGTTTTGTTTTAGTTTGAAAAAGAGAGATTCCTATTTGCTTTTTGATTGTTTATTTTTCTTCTGAGTATGCAGAATGTATAAAGAATAAAAAAGTAACTAAAGGAAAGAATGTCGTTTGTGAATGTTATTTTGAATTTGGTAATTGAAGTCTCAGTTGGGGCTCAGTCTGTCAGACGTGTGCTCGTCATGTAATAGAGAAAAGATTAACATGTTATGTCTGCATGATTCAGTGGCTGAGTTTAAGAAAGTCAGTTCATAGTGGTTTGATGTGAAAACAGAAAATTAACTTTCAAGTGCTGGAGATGAATTGGCGTCTTCATGTATATTGTGCAGAGCCATTTTAGTTACTGTCTTGGACAAGTGACCCCACTTGAGTTTTTATATGTAATGTTTCTAAACGGTAACTGTAGATAGGTACATTTTACTACAAACCACTAATTTTGTACATCCTGACCGTTCATTATGTTTTCTGGAAAGAATTATTTATCTAAATGACTGAAGTAAAGTGGGACAGTCATAGGAACAGCAGGAGGTCCTTTCATTACTGAGTCTATCCTTCAATAGACATCCATCAAGTGGATGAAATTGGTCACTTTAATGAACAAATCATCGACCCAGTTTACTTATGGTACTGTAACAAGGCTTCCCCTTTTAAATCACCTATAATTAAATGCAGTGCTACACCTTGGATCATGATCACCAAAGTAGATCCCGAAAAAGAAGCTGCTCTGAACATTCCACTCGAATGATATTAATATTAAGAAACTCAGGGTGAAAATGTTCATTACAACTTACTCCATAAAACCACATACACAAACTATAGACAGAAAAGTTTATTAATAAAGACAAGATACAGGAATGTTTTTTTTTAACTCTTGCAGTAACACTTTCTTTAAAAAAAATCTCTTAAAAGGTAAACGTTCGTTTAAGTGCAAAATCTTTGCTAGTGATATTAAATATTTTTAAAAAAGAAAAGCATAACAAAAATCCCTTGTATTTTCTACAGCAGACGTGAGAATATAAACAGTAGCTCAGCATGATGTTTCATACTCCCTAATAACTTAGTAATGTTGACAGTGATCAGAGAACAGTTAACACAAAGGTTATGTCAGCAGGCTTGTGTTGGTGCACTTTCTGACCACCAGGGGGAGGCGGATCCCTGTAGCTGCAGGCTATGCACTTGAAATGTATGACCTCAAGTTTGGATACAAATCAGTCGATTCTTTTTTTTTTCAGTGTCAGTCTGCATCCTTTTTTTAGGACTTGCGTGTGCGGGTGTGGGAAATAAAGAAAGATCAAAAACGTAAGATGGCGAAGAAATCGGAAAGGCTTTACAAGACAGCAACAAATAACCTTGGCCGCAAAAAATATGCATATGTCAATTAAAAGCAGTGTATGTTGGTCCAGCAGAAAAGCTCCCTCCCTGCTCAGTGTGTGGTGTGTGGGGGGAGACTGTGGGTGCCACACACTCTGCTCATGTGGCAGGAGTGGCAGAGGAGGTGGGAGTCCAGAGGGAAGCACTGAGATCCAGGCTTATCAGACAGCTGCTTTCCACACTCCTACACAAAACAGAGAACACAACCACCACCGTTCGATATTAATAGCACATTAATCATAGTCACTGCAACACTTCACTGGCAATTTTATGCAACAAAATACGGGTGGGCGTGTATTCTTGAGAACACCATTGCTGGCTTGGTCGTTGGCATGTACTGCAGGTCACCTGCTTTTATAGATTTGCAAAGTAAGGAAAATGAAGCTAATAGGTCCAGAACAAATTAACAACAGAAACATTCTCCAACACCTCCACACCTTTTAAACCACAGGCCTATAAGTGGTCAAATTAGTGGCTGATCTTAGTTCTTAACTGCCAATCATTAGTAGCCAATAACATGTTCTACTAACAATGATGGCAAATGTTTACAGACAGAATCCTTTTATAACAGTTAAAACTTGGTATTATTTCCTCAACTAATAAAAATGCACCAAATCTACATTGTAGAGTGTTACAATGTTACAATGCATTTGTCAAATCTTATGATTGCAGAAGATATTTGCAATTAACTACAACAACTGATATTACCTCAAGTAACTGCAATTAAATGTATATGCAATCGTTGTGACGTTTGTTCCAATAGAAGTGGTGCTTTCAACGCTGTTACTTAACCAGTGGTCCGCAGAATGGGGGATATAACACAGCTGGAGTCATTTTCAACCAATCAGACTGTGTGATTTAACTGAACTGTTAATAAAAGAATAACCCCAGCTGCAACTGTTCTGGGAGAGTTTAGTTTAAAGCTAATTTATCTTGTCTTGTCGATCTGATAAGAAATGGTGTATCAAACTAAAATTAATAATTTCTCTCTACACCCTCAGTAAAGTGATTCTTCGAGAGTTCTTTAGGAAAAGCAATGGTTATACATAGAACAGGGATAAATCAAGAACAATTTGCGAATAGTTTTCCTCTATTATGAAAAAGGCACAAAGTAATCTACATAGTACTACAACAGTGGAACGGATGCTTTTCATTGTCAAAAGTTGTTCAAAGAACCTTTAAAAAAATGTTAAAGGTGGGCCCCATTATTGTTACATGTCTTCTTTATGTACAATATAGAACACTTTTTGCTAAGACCATTCAAGCCTGCCTTACTGTACACAGTCTAAGTGTTGATACAATTACTTAATCACTCTTTTAAAAATATTCAAATGTAGCTTCCTACTGTATCAATAATGATTTGTTGGTATAAAAATAGATATTTTGTCTTCCTACAGTTCTTTCTAATACACTCCCATTTATGTATGTGTATTTATACACCTGGTACATGTCTTTTTTTAAACAAAAAACAGCTACTTTTTACACTGTGTCAAAATTGTATGACAAAAATCAAAAACTAAGTATAATAGACTGCTTACCTCACAGTGATAGCACTCAAAGTGATAGTCTTTGTTCATGGAGACCACCCTGAGAATCTCCTCACTGCCCTGAAACACACACGAACACAACACAGTCAAAACAAAAGCTGCATAATAGCAGCACTAGGGACCGCTGCCCTGCACGACTGACTGTCATCCCTGATTCACCTGGGTTTGGTACCTAGCTGATGAGCCAAAGTTTAGGGAGACTCGTAAACTTTGTAGGGAATTGGTTTACAAGGACATAACATGGGAACCACTGCTCTATAAAAGCAGCTCTTAATCCTAGTACTTTTTGAAGTCGTCTGTCCAAACACACCTCAGTCAGCTAATGATTTTTGCCTGCCCAATGTGCACAGGACTGCGATTGAGAGCCGCTGATATCAAGTATCCAGAACATGAGCTCTGGTTAAAAGCAAACACAAAAATGAAGGTTCCTGTCTAAAACTTAACTGTGAGCTTTGTTGCCAAGAGCAACCAAACCAGAACTGAACTTGAGTCACTCACCTCAGCAGGTAAAATGGGTTGTAAACAGGCAGCACACTTAGGAGCAAATGTCCTAAAATAAAAAGACAGTGACATAAGCATAAACATCAATCTGAAATTAAAAGAAAAACACTGAGTACAATGTAGATTTGGTGCATTTTTATTAGTTGAGGAAATGATACCAAGTTTTAACTGTTATAAAAGGATTCTGTCTGTAAACATTTGCCATCATTGTTAGTAGAACATGTTATTGGCTACTATGATTGACAGTTAAGAACTAAGATCAGCCACTAATTTGACCACTTTTAGGCCTGTGGTTTAAAAGTTGTGAAAAATAATGACCTTAAAGGGATTAAAAGATAATGTGTCTCCTGATTACATACAGTGGCATCAGACTGAAAAAGCAGCATCTAGATCTTTTCACCTCTTTCTTTGCTTGATGTGCATCACAGCGCTGTGTAATTATCACACTGACGTTACATCTTCCTTAAGATCTTTTTGCAGAGATGTCATGAGCCTATTGAATATTTTAATAACTGATAGCCCTAAGGAAATGAATCAACCACGTTCCTGCACTGACCTGTTGTAGTCTGAGACACAGTAGACGTTATTGAGGTAGTCCACTGTGAAAGGCACGCCATCCAGAGTCTTGGAGCAGACTGTACAGCGGAAACAGCCCGGATGATACGAGTTCCCCAAGGCCTGCAGAATCTAAACACAGACATGCCAACGCTTTTTTAGGATAACATATGTCTGGTTGTACTGGGTCTCTTTACCAACCCCACCCCCTCTTATTTGTAATATTTCTCATGCTTTTTGCTAATCCCCCTGTGTAAAGCTCTGGGAGAAAAATAGACTTGTTATGGAAACAATATAAATAAATGTTACTATTATTAAAGGGTTACTACATATGTAGTGATTTACACTTGCATATTAACTACAACTTAACCCAGCACCCAACCCAACAGTGCATACCTGTTCCAGGATCAGATGACCACACACACTGCACTTCTCCGCAGCTGCCTGGAAGCCTGAAAACTGAGGGGGACCAGAGGAAAGGAAAAAGAAAAAGAGACAAAAGGGGCAACAGTTACTAACCTAAGAAACTACTAAAGCTACTAGTTCCAACTCATTTTGCTTCCAATACATGGTTGAGTTCAGTGAAAATCATCTGAGCTTCATCCATCATTTCCCTTACCATGTAGTCCTCCTTACAGTACACTGATCCACTGACGTTGTAGAAGTCTTTGTTTCTTAGTGTGCGACCTAGAGAGAGAGAGAAAGAGAGAGAGAGAGAGAGAGAGAGAGAGAAAGAGAGAGAGAGAAAGAGAGAGAGAGAGAGAGAGAGAGAGAACAATGTTACTATGTGTTTGTCCCAGCCCCATAATGTAACAATGATAAAACAATTATACAATGAACCAGTGCTCTATATATATCAGAAAGGTGTACTGTGACATGATATAATGACGACACAGGTCAACAGGTCAAAATCATCAGAGATACGTTTATGTGGGTTTTATAGTGTTTTTCATGCTGATTTCAAATCTGTGTTTAGTTTTCCAATTTACTTACAATTTACCAAGACCAGCATGTCTAGTTACCTGTGATGAGCATGTCCAGTTGCGTGAAATAATGAGTTTTCTCTGTTACCTTAACTGAGCCCTTAAATTTCAGGTTTTAACTTAGACCCTTAAGATGCTTTATTCCAGAGGGCACTGAACTGAATCTTAAAAACATCGTCAAATATTTGCAGATAATATGTGAGCGTTGGTGGGTGACTCACCACAAGACACACAGGTGAAACAGCGTGTGTGATAAAGACTGTCCAGAGCCTGGCAAGCGTTATCCGCGCCGTACACACCTTTGCCGCACTTTACACACGTACCTGAAACACAGAATACACAACTGTTATTCACTACACACATCCAAATACATTACTGTCTATTAAATACAACACAGACCTGCTACATGCTGATACGTATGATTAGATACGTATGATGTTCCAAATATACGTATCTAAACTGAAACAGGGTAAGTCAATGTCACTCTCATATAACAACATCAATCCAGCCTGGATTCTAATACATTTCTGTGGCATGTGAGTCATGCATTCCTTGGGCTGAGTAATGGCCAACGTGTTTGTTTAGCATTTAAACACAGCTCAACAAACGAGCCTTCATCCGAGCTCTAGAGCCCTTCCGTTAGGTAACCTTATAACAGACGTACTGTTAGTGTAGAGCAATCTCATCTAAAAGGTAATCAAAACACACAAACAAACAATCATAGAATTTGCGCAGGCACTTTAAAGAGAGGGAGGATTCTTTGTCACAACAATGGCAATGCATTGCACGCAGACACACACCCTGCAAGTGTGAGAGAGTCTTCCCTCAGGACTCAAATACCTGAACTACAAGAACACACGCCTGTGCATGTTACTGCATGTGACACACACACACACACACACACTTCCCTGCCTAATCTACAATGTTTCTCCCTAGAGCTCTAGTATGACCCATGGAACATGCAGCCTGTAATTTATGGGCATGCATAGTCATTATATGTGGTCTGAGGAGATATTTTTGCCTGTGTGTAGTCTATTCAAAAATTCCTGTGTGCAGCCTTGGGTGGAGGAGCAGTATATTTGCTCATGGGCATGAGTGAGCTATGGAGGCTGATTTAGAGGCCAGGGTGGAGGGGTAGAGTCTTAATGTCTGTTTGCTCTTTGCCGTACTGCTCTAAACTGTGATCTTTGTTGGGACTGACTCAGTTCTGCGGTTTAGACTTGCCTTGACACCAGTGGTAATTTTTTCTTCTCCCAGTCACTGCAGAGGCCTGTGCAAGTTACTGCAAGCCTGACTGGGATTTTCATAGACTCAAGTGCTTTGCGCACTCACACGTTTAACCTCCAATAGTCGCAAGTGGACTTAACTATGTCGGAAGTATGGGGTGAAGTGGGGGGTGGTGTTTCTGATTTGACTTTTCTCACCAAAGAACTCCTGTCGATCCAGGGCTGAATTTGGGTGCTCCTCTTGCGGGGGTTTCCCTCCTTGCACTGCAGGGGCCGAAGCAGGTGTAGATGTGGACATGCGTTGCTCTTTTAGGGTCAGTCCTCCAAGCAGCTCCTCTCCCTCCAGTGCCATGTCCCTCAGCAGCAGCCTGGTCAGCTCCTGCTGGTAGTGAGTGCCCGGCAGATCTGAGTGTCGCATCCGTTCAGCCCTTTGCTCTGTGCCACTCCACCACTCTGGCTCTGCTTTGTGGCCAGTCGCTGCTGGAATACTGACTGCTGGTGGGTATGAGTGACGTCCATCTTGGAAGGTCCTCTCCAGGTAGTCCCTCCACACCTCCATTGGGGGCGCTGCAGCCTTGCCCACCCCAGTAGCTGGATACACCTGTCCAGAGGAGGTTCCACCTAGCTGCATGGAGGAAAACTGCAGCTGCTGGGCAGCAGGGCCAGGCGTAGTATGCCGGGTGTCGTAGCCTAGACTGATCCCACTGGTGCGGTTGCTGCTGCATGGACTGCCCATGGGACTCCCACTGCCGCCCCCTCCGCCTCCACTGGCCGTGCTGCTGGCGAAGCTGGAGCGTGGGCTGGCTAACACAGACTCCTGCAGGCTGAAAGATGAGCAAGGGCTCAGTGCAGGGCCTGGTGGAAAGAGGTAGGCCCCACTTGGGCTGTCATAGGTCCTCTGAGGAGGGTGGGAGAGTGAAGCTGGCCTGCCGCTGTCCCATGGTTCTCCTCCAGAGCTCCATCGCTTGTAGAAAAGAGCCTCCTGCAGGGAGAGACGCTTATGGCGCTCTGGTTCAGGAAGGAAGCTGGGTTCCGCTGAGCCAGAGCGGGCCACTGGGCCGTGGGTGGGATATGGGGGAGGCATGGAAGACAGCGGAGGCTGGGACAGGAGCTGCTGTCTCCGAACCAGCTGCTGAAGCTCCAGTGAATAGCGCCGCTGGTTCAGGGCGGCCCGAGAGGTCGGGCTGTATGCACCTTGTGGGTCCCCGTGTTCGCTTTGAGGTAACTCGCCGCGCCTCACCTGGTCACAGGTACCTCGGCCTTCCACAGACTCTGGCAGGTAACAGGAAGCCCGTTGCTGGGGCGACCGGCGCCGCACATTGACAACTTGTCCCGAAGGCCCTGATTCCTCAGGTACTGAAGCCGAGGTGGCGGAAACGACACAAGGAGACACTCTTTGAGAATTGACCACCTTGGTTGGCCTGCCACTCAGCGTCGATCCACATGCTTCCACCGAGCTGAACTGAGCTGGGCTCGGTGGAGGTGGGTTACTGGCTGAGTTCATGTGTGCCACTCCTGGCGTTCCACCACTGGCACTGTTGCTGTTACTGTTGTTATTCGTGTTAGCCAGTTCATTTTTCTTCTTACTAAACTTGACGCTACCAGAGTCCGGCAGCTTAAACTTTTGCTTCAGCTTGGTGCCAATCCGCTCCATCACTTAATAACACGTCGTGCCGACAGACAGTAAAAGTAGTGAGGGCTTTCTCTGAAACAACCTGAAAGACTGCAGCTTACATACAGTACCATAAATACAGTGTTAAGAACAAATTCAAGTCTTTCTGAGTCTACAGCAGGTGAAATGACAGAGGCAGGAAAAAATATGCGATTATGGCAGAAACAAAACCAATATTAGTAAGAAAAAAACAGACCTGTCTTCAGCAGAAAAAAATAAATATCACAAAAACACATACATAAATAACAAACAAAAAGTTATGGCATTTTTCTGCAGGCTACATTTCCCACTGGTCTGGCTGGATAGAGCCTGAGCGTTTCCAGGTCTGGGATCTCTTGAGCATGCATGTGTGAGAACCATGTATATCCATTGGTTAGGAGACTACAAAAGCCTTCGGCAGATACTTTCTCACTTGGACCAGCAAAAAAGGTCAACAGGAGACCAAGTCCAGACTTCAGGAGACTGTGAATCTCTTTAAAAACAGAAACACACAAAACAAAAAATGGGACTTAAAGTCAATGTATATGTCACATTTGTGAAGACTGTTCTGCCTTTTACTGGAGGCAGATTTGGGAAAAATCCTGTAATTGCCACTCAGTCCTTTGTTTCAGTGCCTTATCCCAGTTTTATCAACTGTTGCTTCATCCAGCAGCTTGCAGATAACATATGAACAACTTTTAAAGCAAAGTTTAAGAGTCACACTTGGTTTTCCTCTGCAAGCCTGAACTCCAAGCTCCAGCCTCTGCCGGGGGGACCCAGAACAGAAGAAACAGAGAAAATGTCTCTCTTTTTTGCTGTTTTTCTCACAAAAAGAGTTCTTCTGTTCCTCCAAGGAGAGAAATCCACATTGTATAGCCAGGAAACATAAAAGAAAGGAAGAAAAAAAATCCTTAAGCAGTCTTACGAGGTCCTCACGTTTCCCCAATCTATTCCCGTCCCGTTTCAAAGAAAATGAACATCATGCCAGAAAAATAAAGGAAAACCCTCAAACACGATAGAAAGTACCCCGAGAACAGACCGCACACACTCTTCGGACTCGTCCACGCGTCCTCGGAGGAAGAACCGCGCAAAAGCGTCTTTTGAAGTCCTGAAAATTAAACGGCATCGATTAACTTTAGGCTTCTTTCTTCCCTGCACTTTTCTGCCTCTCCCCCCCACCACCACCACCTTCTTTCTTTTTTCTGACCGGAACCTCTTTCTTCTGGCCAGCGCGGATGAATCGCAACCCATAATTTCGTCACACATTGATGTTGCCTTGAGGTCCGTGCCTCTTTTCTTAGGGAAAAACGATTTAAAACTGCTAAAAAGCATCCACTTTGTTTCAGATGCTCATCCTAAAACTGTTAAATCATAGGAACTGGACTTTATTAACGTTTAACAATTAAAAGGCCTTTTGTTGATAAAGGACAAAAGCCAACAAAATGACTTTAGAAGGTACTAGGCACAGCGTGTTTTTGGGGGGATATAAGCGTACCTCTTTAAGGTATCGAGGAGGGAAGTTAAACGATCACGTGTAATATAAAATCGCACCAACTTTTGGTAACCTTTTAAATCACTAGCACGGACTAGTTGATCGTGCCTCTCGTCTGTGGAATGTGCGTAGGGATAAAGCACGGCGTAGTTCGGTCGTGTGTGTGCTTTCTCGAGCTTGTAACAATGTGTGTGTGTGTGTGCGTGCGTGCGTGTGTGTGTGTGTTTTTTGAAAATGCCAGACTGTGCTCCATAGAGACCGGTGGCATAAATTCCGGTGGCAATTAACCTGCTACTGCCCCATCCAACTCCGGACACATAATACACTACATGGACAAAAGTATTGGGACGCCCGACTAGTACACCAACAGGGACTTTGATGACACTACATTCAAATACATATACTTTATGGACTTGATCCCCCCTTTCCAGCTAAAAAGCTTCCACTCTTCTTGTAAGACTTTCCACCAGATTTTGGCGTGTTTATTGGGGAATTTGTGCATAGGCACCGATGATGGGCGATATTAGGCTTGGCTCACATTCTTCGTTCCCGTTCATTCCAAAGGTGCCGAATGGGGTTGAGGTCAGGACTCTCTGTGCGGCCTAGTCAAGTTCTTACACCGAAGAACTTGGGGCACAGCCATGCTGGAATAAAAAAAAGTTCTTCCCCAAACTTGCCAAAAGTTGGAACCACGGTGTTGTCCAAAATGTCATGGTTATGCCGCAGCATTAAGATTACCACTCACTTGGGTCTAGCTCAAGCCCTGAAAAACAGGTGTGTCCCAATACTTTTGTCCATGCAGTGTATACATCAGTGCTGTGGTGTTGTGTTAAAACGGATCTGTTTTCTCTACCCTGAAGCCCCTTCTCCTCTCTGCTCCTGCGGTTAGAAGAAGCGTGTGTGTTTGGTGTGCCTCTCCCTCCACAGGAGTGTTATCAGCGAGTGGGAACTTGTTGGAGAACGCACACACATACATACATACATATACAGACTCTCGCTTACACGCACACACACTCGGGGGGGGGGGTTCAGAGCTAAGTCAGCACTGCACGGGTAGATACACAGCAAGAATGTGAGAGGAAGCTCGCAGTGGCTGCCCTGGGAGCCTGAAAACAAGTCTTTGCTTTTCCAGCTCTTCCAGAGAGGAAAAACTGAAAACCTCACACCAGAATTACATGTGGATCATCACTGAGACCAGCAATATGGCTCACAACAGAATAACAAAGAAAGTTAATAAGAGTTTAAGGATGAATTTCATTGATTTCACAGTTTTGTT
>JBBPDC010000011.1:687928-698270 GCA_037974485.1 Hemigrammopetersius urotaenia | reverse complement strand
TAGATAGATAGATAGATAGATAGATAGATAGATAGATAGATAGATAGACAGATAGATAGATAGATAGATAGATAGATGGATGGATGGATGGATGGATGGATGGATGGATGGATCGGTGGATGGATGCATGGATGAATAGAAAGAAAGGTGAGGTGTCTGCAATGTGTTTAGGGTTCCATCTAGTGGCGCAGGGTGGTATGTGTGTGCGTGACTGAGCTGGAGAGCTGATGGGAAAATGTGTCGCTCTGTTTGTCCTCGCGGCGCGCCGTAGCTGTTGTAAAATGGCTGCGCCCTTGAAGGTAGTCTTCTCCTCAGGTGAGGGAAATGTTTTTCCAGATGTAGTTGTTCACGCTTTGGATTTTTCTGTGATTACCACACGTATGCTTTAAAGTAGTTATTTTTTTCACGAAGGAACTCTAAATGAGACGTACGCTAGTTTGTTTAGGCGGCTGTTATATGTCATTCCTGTTTCTCACATGCTTCTCCAACACGGGCTTGCTGCAGCCATAGTCTGTTGTTGAGAAGATTTTTGTACGTTCAATTGTCCTTAGAATTGAAAAATACTGTTTGTTTGTTTCCTATTAAGTGTTGCAACAGACTATACGACCGTTTTCCTCGACGTGTGCCTTCTGTGCAGGGAAGAAGTGGAGACTCGAGTATGTATGACCTGAAACTCAAGTACCTTTAGAGAAAGCTTAGATAAAAAAGGCAAATTCATGCTCAGTTCAAGTCAGTAAAAGTCAATCACTTCACAGATTAATCAGTTGTATATTGCACAAATCTGATTCAAAACAGAATGACTCATTCACTGTGCATCTATAAAACTTAAGCGAGTGTGAGAGAGAATTGTGAGAGCGAAGTCTGAATGTATACATTATTATGACAGATAGTTTTCTAGCAGCAGAGAGATACATATGCAAAAATGCAGAACATTTGTGACTGGAATGTCTTTCAAAACATTGAAAGGGCCCATATCATCATGTTTCTGGAGTTTAAAAAGCTTAAAGTAAATATTTGCAGTCTGTATATGTAAAAGCTAGCCGCTGGTGCTGGGATCAGGGGCTGTGCTGGCTTGGACCGCCGGCTTAACTTCTAAATGTTTTGCATTGAGGTGATTTTAATACTATCACCTTCCTTCCATTCCAACCCCCCCAACAGTATGTCCCATGCTCCCCGCGCACTTTAAAAATGCTTCCAATGCCCCTGACGCCAATGATACAAAAATATATTGTGTGAATTGTAGATACACATGCAGACTATATTATTTCTCACTTTTTGCATGTTTAGGGAATTAAATGGACATCTGTGATCTTTTTTGGCTATAAAACTATCCTGTTTTCAGTAGGCCTCAGTGTGCAGTGAGTAAGACACTGACTAACTCTGGCTGTCTTGTATCTGCAGGAATGGATTAGCCAGGATTGGTACAGAATACGGCCCATTAACAGATCTGCCGGACTGGTCATTTGCAGGTGAAAGATTTACATCAGGATTTACATCTGCACTGATTTTCACATACGACACTTTTATTCTGCATTTTGTTGAGGCCTATTATTAATCAATAAATGTTTAATAATTGATAAAATTGATAACATTTCTTGGTGTCTGGTAAGAAAACAGTAGAAAACACATCTTAACAAACATATTCAAAGCCTCTATACAAGATATGACATCTTTCAACATTTACTTTGTCCACTCCATACTTCCGTGCCCCCTACTGTCACTTCAACTTCCAGTTTTGAACTTAACCAGTGTCTTCCCAACAAATGCAGCGTCTAGAATTGACTGGTAGTGTGTTCTGCTTAGAGACATACTAACCTTCACACAACAGCTACTCTCACACACCTCAGCTGCCCTGTAAATGTGTCTCATTCATCTCTGTTTCTGTCCATCCTTCAACTGAAAGAAGACAAATCAATAGTGTGGAGTCTAAAAGGATGTGTAGCAGTATAAGCAGCTGTTACTGAGGGGAAAAAAACAGACTAAAAGGTACAATTTGGTTAGCTGAGACACGGAGGAAAGTTTTATGGAATGATGCGTGTTACATTACTCTGAGCATGAGAAGCAGAAAATGTAAGCAGCTTCTTAGGTTGGACTTTGGAGGTGTTTACACAAAGCCTAGAAAAATATCCCTTCTGGTTTTTGAAGATAAACTGAAAACAAAAAGACCTCCCAAAAAGACTAAAAGCTCTAAGGACGGTAATGTGTAGTCACTTTTAGTACTGGGAAAGGTGACATAATATGTATTTACTGAGACACCTGTAGAAGTTTCTGGTAAATATGTTAAATGGCATTTCCAGACACTGAAAAATGAATAACTTGTATTTAGTGGCTATTTTAACTGGAAATTCATTGTCAAATTACTCATGTGTACATATTTATCAAATGCTTACTGATATGAGTGAAATTTCAGTTAGCAGCATTATATTTGCAGTGTAATATTTTGTCCATGCTATGCAGCCTCATAAAAATGCTTTATTTACTCAAATTCCACCCTAAACCTGTTATACTGTGTTAGGTGAGAAGAGGCTGATAATGAGAGGTTTACTGATTAACTACAGTCACTGGATGCTTCAGCTCTGATCTGTTCATATGCAAAAACCGGGCCCACAAATGCGCCCTTATTTCACTTCTTTGTGTGGTTCTGTTTTTGTATAGATGGTAGGCCTGCACCCCCTTTGAAAGGACAAATCAGGAGGCGGAATGAGAGGGAGGAGTTTGCTGTAAGTTTCCAGGCTTTCTTCTATTCAGGAGTCCTTGATTATTCTTTTCTAAGGAAGTATTATTTGTCTTACACTTTTAATGTATTGAGCCATGTAGCCTCTAATTTACATGGAACTTAATAATCCATTAGTAACACCCCCTGAAATAAAAGATCTGTACATATATTGATACATTAATAGTTATATTACTTTTGCTAGGGTTTTTTCCTCAAGTCTCAAGCGAAAAATATTCCTGACATTTGAATATTCTGTTTTTTGAGGACTATCTGACATGGATGTGACTATGTGATATGCATCATATCCTACTCTTTTCCTGGCAGTGGTCTGTTTTTTTTTTTTTTTTTACTTCAGTGTTATCCTAAAAGGGGTTCAAATCAACCTGAATGTGATATTTCTGCGTTTTGCGTAAATTAGCCTTTGAAACAATAGAAGACAACAATAGAGCAGTGGTTCTCAATGATGGTCATTGGAGCACTACTGCCTTGCACGCGTGATTTCCTCCTTCTGATTTCAGGCCCTAGTATTAGTGTTTAGGTAGCTGAAACCTCAATTAATTGTAGAACCCAAAAGCCTTTGAGGTAATGTCATCCGATGTCTAGGTTGTTCTACTGTAGTGTCATGTTTTGTTCATATTCTTGTTGCTGTAAAGTGTAATACAGCTGTTGAATAGAGCATGAGCATTCTGTTAGCCAGCTACAGTACACACCAGGGTTTGAGCTCATAAACAGTTGCTTCAGTAAGTTTTGTCCCTCGTTGTTCAATAGACTCATATGTGAGCAAATACTACTAGTCTAAAAAGCAGATTTAAGGAACAAAATCAGATTCCCCCTGTACTGGGAACACACTGGTTCTTCAATATATGTTAAGATTTTAATTAGTGTACTGGAAGTAGGGAAAAAGTGCACGGATGTGACACAACAACATCAGGTTTAAGAACACCTGGACTAGACTATGCCTATCTTTCATAGTAGAATCGTTTAACCAGTGGACCTTGATGGCTGCTGTTCTGCAGTTTTTGTTTATATTTAATAGCAAAAACAATACATTTTTGCTTTGATAATTCTTGGCAAAAGATTTAGGTAAAGCATGTTGATTGGATGCATGGATAACCAATAATTTACTCTTTTAATGTAAATCTCTGTAAAACATCATGGGTCAGTTTCCCAGACAGTCTTGGACTACCCTTTCCTTTTTAATGGAATCTCTATTCACAGCATTACATGTTCCAGGACTAGTCTTAATCCATGTTCAGAACACAGACCCCATATCTGTGATGCATCAACAACTCAAAAAATATTTTTGTTGGTGTTTGTGAGTCAAAAAGCAAAATTTGATGTATTACATTGTTTATCATATTAGTTTTTTTGCATTCCGAACCGTCAGCCTGGTTACATTTTCTTGTAGACCGCTGGAGTGTTTGTGTTCAGTTGTCTGGCCCATAAGTTGCAAAAGGTTGGGAACCCCTGGTTTGATATGTAAAGTTTGTTGTTGGCTTTATATTGTAACATGTAAGAGATCCATTCAAACTAAGTTAACTCTCATGTGATTAAATAATATTCTCAGTATAATAATCAATTCTGTTTTGTTTGTTCTTGACAGAAAAGAGCAGTGTATCTGAATTCAGAAATGGACCTTGGGGTGGAGACATGGAAGGCAAAAAAGGAGGAAGGGAAAAGAGCGACAGAACTGATCAAATCTTCAATGCTTAAACCTAAAGGAAATCTCTTATTAAAGAACAAAAAATAAAGCAACTTAAATCAAAAGTAAATGTATGTTTTGTGTTTTAGTTGTGTTTCACAAAGTAAAACCTCAGTTGGCATTAAGTATTCCTTTTTGGTCATTTCATTACATTCCCATGTCTCAACCGTCTCTGACTCCAGCAAATTTCAACTACAGGATTTCCTTGTAGAATGTAACCATGGTAATGTAAATGTTTTTAAGAGGGACATATTTGAGCAATTAATACTCATATTTCAGTTCCATTTATATATTTTAAAAAAATATATATATTTATATATTTAATTTACCACCTGTTTGTCTACACGAGACAGTACATCTGACAAGTTTACCAAAAGTAATGGATTTTATAACAAAATACATTTCGGTGTGTTTGCAATTTGTAATAGAGTAATCTTTTCTGGGATCCAGCAAATCAGTGCAGTAAGATGCATTTTCCTCACACAAGGCAAGGGTTTGTTTGGGCTTGCTCATGTGTTAAAACAGCTCTGTCACACATCCTACTAGGATCCACTATTATACAGCTCTGGAGAAAAATAAGAGACCTCTGCAATTTGTTTTTAAATCAGCATCTCTATGAATTTGACAACCATTCCATGCCAGTGTCTATTAAATTCATACACAAGCACCTCATTCTGCTTTGAGTTGCTGATTAGTGATCACCTGACTCAAATCTTATTTAATGGGGAAAAGAGTAAAAACACTGCTGTAATCGCCACTCTCTTCTCCAGTTGGATGGTAAAACACTACTAGAAGTTCATCAAATGTAATTATTACCATTTTGTTTGAGTGAACAAGAGATTTGTTCATTTTGAATTCATTAGTTCTGTAAACTGCATCATTTCTCTTATTTTGATGTGCTGTCGTTTCCTTTAACATTATGCTTTAAAGAAGAATATTTGAAAAGTAGGAGAAACATTGTCAGCAGTTGTAAGAGAAAGCAGTTCAGTTCAATACTTGCATCTATTAAAGAAAAAACCTTGGTGTTCTATCAATGCAACAGCAAACAGCATCAGACGGCAAAATGAAAAGAATGTATATGATCAGGTTTCATTGTATTAGCAATGGATTGTTATCCGTTGCAGCAATCTTTTTTATCAGTTGCAATTACATGGTTAGCTATTAGCTAATTTCCACTGGGCAATCCCTGGTAAACGTAAGATTCTCTAAATTGTTTTTTTTTGTTTGTTTTTATTACAAGAGATGCAGAACTTGCTCAAGGCTCCCCACAGTTTTTTTTGTTGCCCTACTCGAACACATTCAGTAAACCTTTTAAGTAATGGGTGACTTGAACGAGGAGTGTCTGAGCAAGGAAATCATCAAACTGTGCTGGAAATCGGCCTTCAGGACCGTGTGCAATTCTGGTTCACCCTGTTAAATTCTCATATCCCACCTCAATACACATACATCTGCCTCAGTGCTTTGCACAATTTGAAGTGTGTTCTTGTTAAAAGTCGCTTCTACGTTCCATCCAACCGCTTATTCCAAATGAATCACTCGAATTGTCCTTCATGTGGAACCTGCCACTTGGAGTGGGAGAGAGGAGTGGAGTGACCACAGTTTAGGACAGAAATTGGACCTGTGTGAAATTGCATACCCAGAGCTGCAATAGACGTTTTTATTAGGTCTTTGGCAAGTCGAATGGAAAATATTACAAGTTCTAAACTGCAGCCCAAGACTGAATCTGGTGCGCAGCCTGAAGTGAGTGTGCTATCCAGCAGGCTGCAGTGTTTCACCACCGTACAGCTCCATCCCTCACAGCCGCCATTTTACTCTCTGGCCTGCTTGTCAGTCCATCGAGGAGCAATGGGGGAGCGGTGGAGAAAGACCTCCTTCATCTGCTCTGATGGAGCCACATCTCATGCGGCTTTCGCGAACAACTCTTTCCATTGCTTCACAAACAGCAGGGATCGCGGTATTTCACAGTCAGCGACTGCTGGTGAAAATAAGCCATTTGGCTAAACGTAGTGCATTTGCATCATATAATAATGATATAATTTAATGTGGACTGTCTCTCTAAGACAAACAAGTAAAAAAAAAACAAAAACCATTGGTTAGAAATATGCAGTTGAGTGTTTTGTTTTTTTTTTTGCTGTTTTGTTTGTTACTGATATTTCTTAAGATTGAGAGCACTGGATGCATAAAGAAAATACCTTATAAAGACCTGATATATTTATAATTGTATGCATAAGAGATATACAGATATCCATATATACAGACATATATAAAGAAGGTTAAAAAGACCGAAAAACACCACTGCTTTACAGTTATTTACAGACATTTTTCACTCCCTGCATTACACTGTGTTCATATTAAAGGAAACCATATCGCAATATTGCAGAGAAAGTTGCAGTTGGAGCATTTTCTCTTTAAAAGGTTATATGACAAGTGAAAAAGTAAAACCATGGAATTTGTAATAAAATACTTTTGGTTTATGTGTCATTTGGAAAAGGCAAAATATCTTCCAGTAGGCCTATTTGGTCTCCCAGTGCAGTAAGATGCTTATTCCACCACATATCACCACAGCAGCACTTCCTTTGGTTCAACAGTGTTGGAATCCAGTTGGAATGGGGACTCTGGTTTGAGTTACATGTTGGACCAACTGTGTCGCAGTGCAGTGACCCATTTAAGGAGAAGTTCACTAATAACAGACTTACTTCCCACATTCCTCTGATGCAGGTGGGGTTAGAGCATGTTGGTGACATTTTGAAAAATGGTGACCTTTCCTATAAACATTAACTTTTAACATCTGGACAGCACCAACAGATTTTGGGTTAACCTCGACTCATTTACTTTTCTGTTCATGTGGTCTCTGAAGTGCACACATTTCCCTCTTTAGTCCAGTTTTAGTTGATCAGCCAGGACATTTTTAGTGTGACATTTTGCACTGAAGCTATGACAAGTTGCAAAAATGTATTAACAGCAGTTAACATTGTGCAAACACAGACTTGACTCAAACCACATCACGGTTTTAGCTACAAAAAACAGCTTGAGTAACTAGACTTGGTTACTATATTTATTCATGAATATTAATGAATTTTGAAAAGTACATAAACTTGGATACATTCCCAAGAGAAAAAACAACCACTTTTCACATTTTCGTTTAGACCTTCAAAGTACCTGCTAGGATTAAAATATATTTCTGTTAAAACATCAAATCAAATTCTTATCAATATAAAATGAAACTGCCTACAGCTATACAGCTGTTGGCCTAGTGGTTAGGGTATTGCCCCTCCGATCAGAAGGTTGTGGGTCGAATCCCAATACTGCTAGTGGCACCACTGAGGTCCCCTTGAGCAAGGTACCACACACTGCTCCCCGGACGCTGCGTCGCTGACTGCTTCTGCTTCACTTGGTGAATGGGTTAAATGCAGAGAAAGAATTTGCTGTTATGTGTTCATGTGTAACTATAAGAGGCCACTTTACTTTTACTTTCGTAATTTATATTTTGTGCTAAGGCTAGTAGTGCAAATCACCCGCTGCACTAAATATTACCAAATTTTTTTATTCTTATTATTTATGGCTAAGGTATACTTTGGCTTCATGCTTCCTCTTGTAATTTATTTTTTGGGCACAGAACCCATCCTTTCTCCTGAGTATGATTTCTCAGTACTTCTCCAAGCCCTGGTAATTTATTGCTTTAGCAATGCAACATATTTTGCCTGATTTTTTTTTTTTTTTAGCAGTTTTGTAGTTCATGACAGGTAAAAAACAGCCATATGGGTTTTAAGAGCTTAAAATGTTCTTCTCTGGATTTGCTAGTTTATTTTGTTACACTGCTTGGGAGTCATGTGAGTGATCACATTACATTGTGATGAATTTTAGGCTCATATGTGTGCTCGCCAAAGGAGAAGAGAGAGGAGGAGAGGAGCGTTTTGAGAGTTTGCCATATTGACTCTTGCCTGAGAAAGTAATTAAAGACATTGCTGTGGTGGTAGTTTTTTGTTCTCATTTGCAAGCGCAGAACCACATCCCAGCCAAGTGCCCTCACTCTAGAAGCACTAAATCTTGAATAAAAATGTGTAATAAGGTCTCTTTTATTATTAAATGGAAAAAGAATGTAGTGTCAGAATTACTTTCCAGAGAGAAACCTCTGTCCTGCACGGATCATTACGGGTTAGTGTAGTCTTCACAGGCCTCATAGTCTAAGCTATGGTAATCTCCATAAAGATCACAGTGAGTAAACTTCTCAGACATACAGTTTATCATTGTCTATGACTGTTTGTCCTAGTTCTTGTTTTCTTTCTCCCTCCCTCCCTCCCTTAGTCTTTCTCTCTCTCTCTCTCTCTCTCTCTCTCTCTCTCTCTCTCACACACACACACACACACACACACTCCCACGTCTTCCTGCTGATTTCAGCAGCCTCTCTCCATAATTATGGCTCTAGTCGCTGAATTGCGGAATTCTTTCTCTATTTTTTTTCTCTCCAGTCTGTTTCAGTGGATTGGGCTCCACCACTTTGTGTCAGCATTATGGCACTGTTTACTTTACTTTTGAAGAGGGTTGAGGTGGGGGATCACAAATACAACAGATATTCTCACCACCAGTCGACACATACCTAATGCTCAGCAGACATATATGCAAACTTTCTTTTTTAGCTTCACACACGTGCAAAAAATGTGTTTTCACACCTGCTCGAATGTCCTTGGAGTCAGAGAAAAGCTGAATTGACAACTTCGGCTGATTTTAAACTATTATGACCAGAATGACCAGACTCACTTTGCATTCAGTTAGTGCCTTGGCACATAGAGGCACTGTCACAAAAACAGTGACTCTGAGAAGATCAAGCTCTAAAATTGTATTTTTTCTCATAACATTTTATGAACGGAAACTTTTGGGCTGTTCTAGTCTTCCTGCACTCCACTCACCCCTCCTTTTTTCGCCCCCTCTGTTCATGTTGTTTTGGTTTTGGTCTGAACAGGACCCAGATGTTGCTTATTGTGCAGTGGGGAGGGAGGATGGAGGGAGGAAAGAGGGCAGTCCATTAGCACACATGTGCAAAAGAGAAGGGACAGGAAACAAGAGGTAAGAAAACAGGAGGCCAAGAGAGAGAGAAAGAGAGGGTGGAGAGAAGGAGAAAGAAAGGATAAGAGAGGTGGAGTGAGAGAAAAAGACACAAGAGCAGGAGAAAGGGAGAGAAACATTAGGAGAGAAGAGGAGGAGAAAGAAAGAACAAGAAAGAATGAGTGAGAGAGAGGCAGGAGAGCAGGAGAGATGAGGAGGAGAAAATGAGAGACAGGAGAGAGAGGGAAGAGAGGGGGTGAAAGAAAGAACAAGACGGATGGAGTGAGTGAATGAGTGAGTGAGTGAGAGAGAGGCAGGAGAGCGAGGAAGGGAGAGAGAAAATCTGTGATGTGGTGTTGCATGTGTTTAGTTAACAGTATGGTCTGTCTCTGAGGTGTGTGTGTAGGATATGACTCTGCTAAGGTTATGAGGCCACAGTGTTTGAGTTTGGGCTGGGTGTTCTGATTCAGCAAAGTACTTCCTGCCATGTGTGTGTGTGTGTGTGTATGTGTGCCAACAAAGGTTAGTGGGGCATACATTCAAAAGGGTGGGGTTGCACCAAGCATCAAAATGAGCAGATTCAAACGTCAAGAAATGCAAGAAGTTGTTCATCTAGGCTTTAATTTTAATAAAGCTCTTTTATATTACTTTATTTAAAACATAGATTAGCTAATCTGTGATTAAAAGCTTGACCTGTGATTACTTTTGATTGTTGACCATGAGGAACTCTTTAAAATAATTTATATTTGAATTGAAAATGTATTCCAGTAAATGTGGGCTACAGCATTAAAATAGCAAAGACATTTTACATTACATTTACGGCATTTATCAGACGCTTTTATCCAAAGCGACTTCCAATTCCTAATTACAGGGGACAATCT
>JBBPDC010000011.1:672910-683101 GCA_037974485.1 Hemigrammopetersius urotaenia | reverse complement strand
AGAGAGAGAGGGAGAGGGAGAGAGAGAGAGAGAGAGAGAGAGAGAGAGAGAGAGAGAGAGAGAGAGAGAGAGAGAGAAGAGGAGCCAAAAAGGAAATAGTGGAGCAGCTTGAAAAAGCAGTTTAGGGAGTGTTGGGGGCAGGAGAACTTTCAGTACATTTTCTGTTTTTTTAAAACAGTTCAGTGTAGCTACATGTCTAGCGTTGCGAAGCCCACAAACACACACACACACACACACACAATCCATAAAGTGCTCAGCCTTCTAGACAAACCACAGACTATTTCACCTCGCTCTGTCCTGTGCAGGAACATGTAGAATATCATGCACGAACACACAAACACACAAACACACACACACAGGTACTAATAATTTACAGCATAATTTACTGCAGTAAAACCAACAACAAGCACTTGGAGAGATTAGAAGAGAATAACAAGAAAAAAGGAAATACCATTCCACAAAATACTTTTATTTCATTGTTCATTCCAGAAATACAAAAATTGTATTAAACAAGCAAGAATCACATTCCCTTACATTTACAATAAATCATTATCATTATAAATATTATTATCATTATCATTGTTGAAGACTACATTAATTACATTTCAGTATGGATGTGTGTGCACTCAAGAAAATCCATAGCACCATTTTATTTGTCCAGAATCAGGTTTATTCCTTTCAAAAGGTGAGAACGAGTTCCCAACAAAGAATCAATGAAACACAACAAGCCCAATGCCATTACAAAGTGGTGTCTTTCAAGATTCTCTTCACCATTTCTAAGCTTTTTAATGTGTTTTTGAATTTTTCACACCAATTCTTTGTGAGACTGTGAGGAATAACCTGACATTTTAAACATAAAAAACTAACCAAAAAATAAAAATCAAAACCGGGGGTCATTTGGATACCAGTCACATTCTGCCTCTGTCCAGCAGGACTTGAAATGACAACATGTTCAAAATTTTTAAAAAAGCACACGACTAAATGTGAAGAACAATAATAACAATAACCATAGTTATAATAACAACATCATTCATTAATAACATTAATAACAATAGTACATGGTAACAAACACTTTATAACATTAATATCTGGAGTTGTACCTGCAAGCCAGCTCTGGTCTTTTGGTGTAAATGTAGACGGGCCTCCCCCCCAGAGCTTAGTCGCACTTCCTCCCTTCAACCTTTCACCCACAGCAACCTCTACTGTAGAGACATACTGGCTTTATTAAGATCCTATTAAATATGGAGTTCATTTTCTGTCAAAAGGAATCATACCTGATTTCAGCAATGAGATACAAATCCATTATCAGATTCTGAAAATCTTCTCGTAAATAATAATCCTGAGTTTCACGAGTATCCTCATTTAACAACCATAAATCCCAAATTACCTTTCTATAATGTCATTACAAATCACCATGTACGTGTTACCAATCTCGATGTAACTTTTTAACAAATGACTTGCTTACTGCAGCGGGTGGGAGCAAAATTAATTAATTTCATATCATGATGCCTTTGATACATCCAATTAATTGAAAAAGGAATGGCTGAAAATGGTGCCTTGTGTTAATATATATTTTTTTCCATTTTCAATATATTTAATTTAATCATGATACAAGGACACATTGCAACTGCTTACGCTGTCAAAGACTCTTGGGGTTGTAAGGAAACATCTCATGGTAAGTGGACGACAGTACCAGCGGATGGATCAAGAGGGTTCAGGAGTCACACTCTAGTAGAAGATGCTTCATTTAGTTCCATGAGCAAAACCCTGCATGCAAAGTAGTGAAGCTATAAACTGAGCTGAAAATGAGGTGAAGACTGAGCGTGTATGATTTTGAAATGATTTTTGGATTTGCATTTTCCTATAAAATTAGTTTCAGCAATGCTTTCAGTAGAACTCCTGTTTCCACAAAATGAACTTCATATACGTAGAGGAGTTCACGGTTAGTTAGTCCATCTACAGAAAACAGGTGCTGGATAATATGACACCTTTTGGTCCTTTGTGATGAATTTCAGTCACAAATGGCAAAATTTGGTCCCAGATTTTCACGTAAATGTAGGCACTTGCATCACCCTACAGGGGAAAGGCACTGGTGAAGGAAGGGTACGCCTTTGAGGGGAAGTTGTGGAGCAAATCTGAATTTAAGAGGTAAAACCTAAGATGAGATGAAAATTTTTACAAAAAGTGAGAAAAAAAAAAGTCAATCATGCAGCACTGTGGCTGGAGTCGTTTGATTTAAGAAAGAGAGAGACTTAAAGAGAGGAAGAGGGAGAGGTGATCAGATAAAAAAAAAAGTGCTTTATTTTCATTCAATATATAAGAGGGAATAAAAGCAAGGTAATGGGATGCTCCCTCTTCTCCTCTGGATCCTCTCTCTCCGCGGGTCTATTCGTATCGGCAGAGCTGTACTAGTAACTGCTAAGACAATATGCATTGTTCCCTTTTCAAATGCTTCATTCATTCTTCCCTTCTTTCGTTTTTTCCATTTCTGTGGTTCTGTAAACAATCGGAAAGTCCTCATCACCTCCATCCACTGCGTTTTTTCTCTACATCTCTTCCATGCAGAAAAATGACACCTTGGCAAGTGAAGGCTTCTTAAACGTGGCCCACATTTGTTATAGATTCTTATGAGGCTGATGTAAGAGTATTATAAAACTATTTAACCTACTTTCATAGATATTTTTACTATTTACTCCTATTTTTTAGGTATTATTGTTTGCTTGAACAATTATTTCTTGAAACACGATAAAATTGTGTAAATTAAAGTTATGTTATTTTAATACTCCAACATCAATCTTCTTTTGAACACAATATACTGGCTACTTTTAAGATGCTTTCACTTGCCAAAATATAATTTACTGCAGTTTTCCTCTTTTCTGTTCCCATTCCTTTTACTTTAAACCTTGTCCAATAGGGAGCGCTTGCAGTAGAGAAGGCGTCGGGGAGTACCATAGCAACGGAAGAACACCAGCGCTCCTAGGGTGATGAGCACGCAGGCCAATAGGAAGAGAGGGATCACTATCACCGCTGCCCCTCCAGCAAAATCATCAGGAGACTCAATGATGATCACGTCTTCATCTGTCTTGTTCCTCTTTTTAGGCTCCTCGCCCTCACAACCCATCCAGTCTGTCAGGACGGACTTCGGGTAGCCCGCCTCCACCTTCGTCTGCTGGTTATTGAACTTCCAGTATTTGTTGGCTTTGTAGAAATATGTGTAGGCTAGAAATCAGAAGAAAGAAGGAAAAGGAGATCAGATATTGCAGTGCATGTGGCAGTGGAGACATTATCATCAGTAATGATTTGGATCTGAATTTTATAACAAACTAGGGCTGAAATAATTGTTTGTCAATATCAATGATGCTGACAAAAAGATTGTGTTTCTGTTGTCGAGCTTTCATTTACATTTTCAACTTAACCTGAGGAGAGCCGAATTTTCTAAAAAGATAACACATATAACAAACGAAAAGAAAAGAAATCCCAGTGTTGATTCTGAAGCAGCAGAACGCTCAACATTCAGCAGCTCGTCCAGTTACATACATCTGCTAGTTACATATAACTGGTTACTTAGCTTAAATACAACTGTTTAAAACATAATATATAATTAAAAAATTTAATTCTGTTAACATTTCATATTATAAAATAAAATCAGCTTGTCCTGGAAATCTGTTGCCACACGCTTGTCTGGATTGCTTTTTCGGTCTAGGTTACTTCCTCTGACTTGTTAGAGCCAAATCAAAACCCACCCTTATCCTAACTTAATGATTCTTAATGAACCAAAAAAATTGTAATTTTTTTACACTTTCATGTTTGTTTTTCAACTAAAATCTATAGTTTTGTTTAAAAAAAAAACCAAAAAACGACTTGGGACCAAACAAATATTCCCACACCAGATTTTTCATGTTATGCCTTATGCTGAGGACACCTGGCCCCCACAAGCATCTAATGACCACCCACACACCTACACACACAGGAAGTACCCTGCTGAATCAGAACCTTCAGCATCAACCAAAACATCTAGTCATATCCTTCCTATACACCCTGAAGGCTTCAGAACCAGCTATGTCACCCTCAGTGTTCCTGCTTCTTTACCTCCATCTTCACTCATAATGGCTCCTTTAACATTTTCAGGCACTCCTTTCCACACGCTGATGGGTTTGGGGTAGTCTGAGTCCACAGAGCGCGAGTTTTCATTGAAGCGGTAATATCTGCGAGCAGAACCAGAAAAGAGAGATAATATATGGGAGGATTTTATAAAGGGAAAAAGGGAATTACCAAAGCAGACAGTGGTAGAAAAGGAATCTTGGGAAGGTGATGCAAAACAGTCATTGTCATTCTAGAAATATTACTAAGACTCCAGACTCTAAACCTAATACCACTTCCTCAGTGTGTAGGATGAACAGACCACTCACTTGTTGCCCCTGAAGAAGTAAGTATTTCCAGTGGGGGTGTAGTAGAGAGCAGCATCAAGCCTGTCTTTGGGAAGGCCTGTGCCCAGCTCCTTAAACGTTTTAGGATATCCTTCATCCATAGTGGCCTCGCTGAAAACCCAGTACTTATCGCCTAAGAGAAAGACAGACAGACATACACTTACTGGCCATTTTATTAGAAGCACCTACTTTCTCGGTACAAGTTTTTGTTTTCCAATTAGAGGCTCTAGGCCACATTTTGTATTAGTCATTTTCTTGCCCTTGACAAAAGGATCACCGCTGGTTGGGTATTTTTGGTTGCTTGACCACTCTCAAACCCATAATGACAAAAAAAGCATGTAAAACTGTCTGAGAACTCTTTACACCAAACTCTCTCACACCAGCACCACAAGCACTGACATCCTGTTCTTAAACTGATGTCAGTGTTCTGAGAATGACTCACAACCCAAAAAATTTAAAAGCAATTTCCAAATATGGCCACGGAAGGAGGGCCGATGCACAGTTCATTGTGTACCCACCTGTAAGTGTACCTACTGAAATGGCAAGTGTGTGTGACAAACTTGGAACCCAAGAGTACAAATCAATGCAAACATAACCAAGTGAAATGAATAAAGTAGGAACAGAACTGAAGTAAGTGTTGTACCTTTAAAGAAGACAAATTTGCCATCAGCTCGTTCATAGGCGGCGTTAATGGAAGGTGGCAGGCCCTTCCAGAAGTGTCCGATGGGCATGGGGTAGCCCTGCTGAGGCTTACGATCCCGCATTCTCCAGAACCACTTCTCCTACAAGATGAATTCATTTATAATAAATTGTGCACACAGATACATTAAGTGCATCACATGTACAGTGGGCTATCTGGAATATTACAATATATATAACAATTCTAAATGATTCACAGTATAAGGCAGAGTTGGGTAGATCAGCATAAATCCACACTCAATAAAACAATAACCTGAGAAGAAGATGAACTACTTGAGTAATAAAGTACCAAATTTGGAATTCGGTTCTAAAACTACAGTGGAACCCCTTATTACATCTGACATCAGAAGTAATTTTTTCCTGGTGGCTATTCTTCAATGTCAATGAAAAGAAATTAGGAACAAAGTGTAATTGGCTATAATGAAACTGAACAAACTGCATGTAACTTTCCTCATAAATACACTACAGGAAATGTACAGCCCTATTGCATCATATAGTTTTATTACTCAATAAAATATGTCATAGGGATTAATAATAGACATCTGGACCCTTAGACTGGTCCTGGCCATTTAAGGTCCTGGCCTTTTACTTCCGTTTACAAAGAATAGTGCTTAAATTAAATTAGTTGTGGACCCACTTCTGCTATGAGTAACTCAGTCAGCGTCACTCTTACAATAAATCAGCTGCTTCACTCACTTTGAGTCTGTACAGATCAGTCACTGATGAGTGTCACTGCTGGAAGACTCTGTAAAAGCACTGCATTTTTAATTACCTTGAAGACAAACATCTCTCCACGCAGCATGGCAATGGTGTCAAAGTGGCCTTCACAGATATCTGGTCCAAAAGTGGGCCTGTCTGGTTTGCTTGTCGGCCGTGGCGCGGGGGGCTTGGGAGGGTCTACCCGTCCAGCACCTAAATGTGGATAAATCATTTCAATAAATGTTTAAACAGTTTCTTGTTTGAATGAGAACTCTTTTTGAAAAACCTCTGCAACTGGAACCATTATAAACACACATGAAATATAATTGAATCATCTTTGAGAGATGTTGCAATCAATGATAAATATGCACAAATACAAAAAACGCCAGCTCAGCACCAGCATTACGGCAGAAAAAAAGTTGAGCTTTTATTATCAACAGTAGAGCTGGTCTGGAAGTGGAAAGAATGCTTCCTCATTTCCTTCTACTAAGCACAGCTGTGAATTAAAGCAACAGTGGTGGGACCAAAAGTAAAGCAGACTGACCGTAAATCTGCTGAATTCCGCGCCTGTCGTCGTCAGGCAGCTCAAAGTTCTCGGTGTCCATCCACTGGTAGAACGGAGCCATGATGGCGGAGGGGTCGCCTGAGTGTTCCAGACCCAGAGCATGACCCAGCTCATGCACCGCAACAAGGAACACATCATTACCTGAGAAAAAGAAAGAGATTATTAACAGATTTGGGAAAAAAAAAGGGAATTTCATATTGTTTGCCTGATTTCTGAAAACGCTCTGAAGATTATTTATGAAACATCACACAACACTGTTGGAGACTTGCAGGCAGGTAGGGGTTCAGACAGAGCCTATTGTAACTTAGCTTCAAATAACATCTTTGTAATCCAACCTCACACTTTTGCTTTACCTCCTTGGTCAACGTTCCCAGTCGTCCACGGCTCTGCTCCGTCAAAGTGCGTGTCTCCTCCAATCCCCTGACCAGGGAAATAAGCATGGGCCAGGAAACCGCCCACCCCATCAAAAGGCGTGCTGTCACCATGGAAACCCTCGGCGAAGGAGAGCATGATGTCTGCAAACTTCTCTGGCCTGTCTTTGATATGACTGAATGGAATTTCCCGGAACTTCAGTGGTGTAACCGACTCCCACACCTTGACGGCCTTCCTGATGGCCTCATAAGTGGCATGCTCACCCACTTTAGGAGTGTAGTTCTGAATACTGAGAAACAGAGAGACCAGAGCACCAGTAAACATCTACAGTTTTATTTGCCCACCTGTCTGTTTATTGTGCATAAAGAATTATAATTACTAAGCTTCATCCCGTACAGCACTTTGGGCAATACCAGTGGATAAATGAATAAAACCTCTTTACTCTAAATCCACGTAAGTGAGATTGTACTTTAACAATAGCCGAGTTATGCATGAAATGACTGCAGTTTTCTTTGAATGGTTTTATTTATATTAACGAGTTTGCTTAAGCATACCCAAACCTCTCCTTGTGGCAAAATAGGTTAATTTGTACAAATCACCCAGTCCCTTTTCTGGCTACTTAATGTTTCTTTAAATCAAAAGCACAAATGGTGACTTGGACCATAGAGGACAAATCTCTGCTCTTTGACACGTCTTTCTTATTTTTTTCTTACTTTTTATCGTTTATTCGAATGTGATATGGGGTTTTCATACAAACAAATGTAATCATTTCCAAGATAAACATTTGGCCTGATTGCCTGTGACTTTTGCACAGTACTACATGTTTTCTATTGAACAGGCCTGCTAATAATGACATGAATTACATGTTGCCTGAAAGTTAATTGATTAAAGTCCCACCTGAAGGTGATCTCTCTCTTTTCCCATTTTAGCCCCTGGATGACATAGCGTTTCTTCCTCAGGTTGCTCTTCAGCTCAGCGCCAAACTTATCAGGAACTCCACAGCGTGGCCGCTCCATCGCCCTGGCAGAAGATATTATAAATTTTATATATATATATATATATATATATATATAATATATTTGTGATCTGTATAGTTGGTTTCCCAAACAGGACTCAAGACTAGAGCAGACTAGTAACAGAGATTCTCCATTGTAAATGTAAATGTAGTCCAGAACTATTCCTGCATAGGAAACCAACCCACAATGTAATAAGATACATGTCACAAGTGACAACACACATTTAATCACTTATTGTCGTCACAGACATAAATAAGAGTTAAACTGTATGATGTCAATGATGAGTCTGTTTTATGTGTTCTCTTTGTTGCTTTATGTGCTCTGCGATATTGTGGTTTTTTGTTTTGTTTGTGCGCTTTTGTTTGTATGTTCAGTCTGCCCAGGAACAGCTAATGAAAGAATAACAACTGGCAACATCTGGAATATTAAGATCTCAAAACAATGATGCTGATTATTTTGCATTATCCCTTCAATGAACAAATAATGTGATGTATACTGAAATGTGGAAACAGCATTCATTTCCCCTATTGATTGCAATCTTAATTAACCACCAGTATCCTGGACTGTGATTGTCTGGCTTGAGGCTCAGACTCACTTCAGCGTGGCCGGGTCCAGTTTTCCTGTCACAGTGAGGCCGTAGAACTTTTGCATGGCCGAGACGGCAGTGTCTATGGACTTTGGGGAGCGGATGGCCTGCGCTCGAACATCACCAGGAGGAAGATAACCATACTGCTGTAGCCACATCTGCAAGACACAGAGAGGAAGCAAACCAGATGACACCTCATGTAATAACTGTCATCAGATATAATTAGCTCACAACTATTGTCCATGTATGGTCTTTCTGTTTCTTAATTCTGTTTCCTATAAAATGTAGAAACATTTATAAAAGAATAGAATATTTTGTTGAATATTTAGTTGATTCATTTTTATTTTTTCCCAACAGATTTTCTATGCAATTTAAAAATACAGCTTTCCTTTATTATGTGTCATTTTTTCCATGATTAATGGACCTAACAAAATAGGCAAAATTCACTTAACATGATTTTTTACATTAACTTCCATTCTTATTTAAGAATATTTCTCCCTTCTTCTGAAAAACAAATGATTTGGAGATGCACTATTCTATTGTAACAGCTTTATTCTTGTAGGATTAAAAATACAGCACACTGAATAAAATACACACACTGTAGCTCAAAAGCCTATGACTCAAAATCTATGAGATTCTAATGTCATCCTTGCCTTCCCAGTAACTGTGTACAAGCTTAAATAAGAGGATGAGTGTTTTCTTATGACCCTGAATGAACTTGTGTATGTGCGTGTGTGTGTGTGTGTGCGTGTGTCCGTCCATCCAACTGTGTGTGGGCTTCACTGAGTTTGAAGGTTTGAGTTTGAGTCTGTGGAGAGTGATGCCAAGCTGACTTTGTACCTGAAACAACCTGGGTTGGCAAGAACATCCTTATAAAAATACACAGTCAACCACAGAGCAAGAGACTGAGAGAGAGACAGAGAGAGAGAGACAGAGTGAGTGTGCTGGGGCGAGAGAAACATAGATGAAAGAGAGACAGACAGAAAAAATAGACAGAAGTAAGGGCTGACAGAATGGAAGAGAGAAACTGAGAGAGAAATTGAGAATAAAAACTGAGGGAAACAATCACAGAAATAAAGAAAGAGAAAGAGAAGAGAAAGACAAAAGAGTCAAAAGAACAGAGAGAAAAAAGGGAGAAAGGAATGGGGGAGGAAAGGAGGAACAAAGAAAACAAGAGAGAATAAAACACATAAAATGTAATTACAGCCTCTGGCTAGTCACATTCTCATAAACCTCATATCTGTGTGTGTCACTGAGGGGAAAGCTAAATAAAGTCAAATACGCACTCACGCTAATGGTCTGATGGAGACACAACTGCACACACACAAACACACACTGGTTTTTTTTTGTCATCAAAACTGAGGAAGTCCTCTAATCTTGCTACTCTATCTCGACTCCTTATTATGGTTCCTTTCAGCTTTGTGCTCTTTTCACCAAACTAAAACAAGGTCACCAAATGTTTCTCCAAAAATGAGCAGAAACGTCAACAAATGGCCGGTCTGTTGAGCATCAGCAGTCCGCTTAGAAACACCACCCTACATACACACTGTGCCATCACTGAACCTTAAAGAACCCAGAGACCAAGACTCAAAAACACTGTCTGCAAATCATCTCCTGAGTCACATCAAGGTCAAGAAAAGACCCCTTCTCCATTCCTGCCAAATGCCACTGATGAGAGTCTGCTGAAATGTTAAGGTTCTGCAGCAGAATTTCCATTAAGAGAAGGATGTGTGTGCACGTGTGTGTGTGTGAGTGTGTGTGAGAGAGAGAGAGAGAGAGAGAGAGAGAGAGAGAGAGAGAGAGAGAGAGAGAGAGAGAGAGAGAGAG
>JBBPDC010000011.1:648979-667824 GCA_037974485.1 Hemigrammopetersius urotaenia | reverse complement strand
TAAGAAATAAGTAAGCATTAGGAAAGAGACATAGTTAGTCGCCAAAGGGCTCCTTGAAAAGGTGGGTCTTCAGGCGATTAAATGTCCAATTGTTCAGTATGGTCAGTAGGTGTTTTTGATGTAGTATTTACTTATATGTTGGTGCATTTTTATCTTGTGTGAAATGATTTTCTTTTTACATCCTTTGTTTGTGTTAGATCACATATACATCCAATTACAAAGCAGTGGAGGTGGAGTCCCAGACTGGCCTTCTTTCGCTAACGTATAATGTACCAGCTGGCTCTGATGGGCGGGGTTTCAACGCCACTTATCGCATTGCAGACTACTGCCTTCCCTGGGAGGGTCTGTGTAAGGGGTCTGAGGGTGGCTGCTACACACAGAAACAGAGGTGTGATGGCCACTGGGACTGTGCAGAGACTGGTCTAGATGAGGAGGGCTGTGGAGGGTGCTCAGCTGGCCATTTCCCCTGTGGAGCAGTTCAGAGAGTGGGTCACACCAATGGCCATCCTTACTGCTACTCCATTGCAGAAAGGTGCAACTACCAGCTGAACTGTGCTGATGGCAGCGATGAACGAGAATGCACAGTGTGTCAGCCAGGAACATTCCACTGCGACAGTGACAGGTGGGTGTGAGAATACATGATAGTGTCAAAACTTTGCTTTTACAAACACATTGTGAAGTGAAATGTGCCTGTGCACAAAACTAAATGAAATGTACACGATAGTGGAACAAATAGGCTAAACGAGTCAAATTAATGTAGGTTAATACAGTTAATAAGACTTATGGTGTGTGTACTTGTATTTTCAAGTTTAAAATACATAGGACACTGGATATATTGAACTTGTTATATTATGAGTTGTGGGGCATCAGAATGTGTGGTGGTGGTGTAAAAACATACAGTTGTGCCCCATGCACAGATGTGTTTTTGAGAGTTGGCGCTGTGACGGACAAGTGGACTGTAAGGATGGCACTGATGAGCTGAACTGCAGAGTGACCCTGCCTCGAAAGGTCATCACTGCTGCAACTGTGGGCAGCCTGGTGTGTGGACTGTTGCTGGTCATTGCTATGGGTTGCACCTGCAAGCTCTACTCACTTCGCACACGTGAATACAGGTAAATTAGTTTCATAGCTTCTTATTGAAAATGTTGTTTTTACTTGCCTTTTTTGTTTTACTTCAGGGTAAAAGATAAAGTGCCGTGTTGGACAGAAAATGCTTGATTGAGATATATCTAATGTTCTTGCCCGTGTTGTAACTTTGTATGGTGGTTCTCTTTTGCCTTAGCTTGTTTGCTCCAATCAGCCGCCAAGAAGCAGAATTTATTCAGCAGCAGGCCCCACCTTCCTATGGTCAGCTGATTGCTCAGGGAATCATTCCTCCTGTAGAGGACTTCCCCACTGAGAACCCCAATGAGGTAAAGAACAAAAATATTTGTAATTGTTAAGACATTTTTATCCATGATTTTACCATTGTGTTACATCGGGCTGGAAGCTATACAAATTATTATAAACCTTTTCCAACTAATTCAGTTCTACAGCAATTACACACTAAAAACAAATCAGTGTTTAATTTACATCTGTCATGTGTTATTTTAATCAGTGAGTTGGTATAGCCCCTTGATATTTACTTGTTTTGTTTGCTCCCTCTCTCAGCCTACCTCTCTTTCTTTGAGAGGACTGCTTCAGCTCCTGAGACAGGATAATATCTCCTCCTCTCGGCGAAGACGCAGGCCGCGATTTGTCCGCCGTGCTATTCGCCGCTTGCGCAGGTGGGGCGTCATTCCCAGGCCTGCCTCTAGGTCCACACAGACAGCAAGTTCCACTTCTCAACAGACAGAGGCGGCTCCTCCAGGCCAGGAGGTTAACCAGTCAGGCTCTGACAGCTCCTCATCGGCCAGGGAAGTGGCCAATCAGCCCTTGCCTCAAAAAGTAGGTTTGGGCCAACAGACAGAGCAACAACAGCAAGCTGAGGCTCAAGCGCTTCCACCCCCTCCTGCCCCTTCACCTCCACCTCCTCCCTCGATCCAGCCTGACAGTGCTTCAGAAACTCCGCCTAGCCCTCCTGTTGCTGTTCCACCCAGCAGCCCCTCGCTCGCCTCTCTCTTCCATGCTCTGGGTTTGAGTATCTCTCTTTTCAGACACTCGCCCTCCCCCACTGCTCTTCCGCTCTCAGCCTCCCCATCTTTTTCCTCCTCTTCTTCAGATGACGAGGTGTTGCTGATCCCTCTCTCTGATGACACAACCTCTGAAGATGATGTGCCAATGCTGACCTGATCAAAACCTGCAGACCTGAGCTAAACCTGCTCCATTTCTCTGCTGCCTTTCTGTTGTTTCTGTTTTTCCTCTTGCACTCTTACTTTTTCACAGGTAGATTTATGATCTCAGCAGCACGTAAGCAGGCATCATAGTTGTAGTCTGTGCTGGCAAGGTGCCTTAACTCAAACGAATGGGTTCATTTTTTCTGACTTGAGATTATGGAGTATTGCGTGAGTGTGTCTGTGTATGTTTGTGTGTGGGATGTGCACTTACTCAGAGATGGTGTGTGATGGAAGACAACTTTGCACAGATAATCTTAGCCTCTCTTAATGAAACTGTATTATGTCTTACCTTTTTTGCTAAATATATTGCACCACGCACACACATCCAGTCTGGCATCTTAGGGTTTATTTTTTTAAAGAGCATTCCCACATTCCTTTTATAATAGGTGTGTATGTACCTCATACTGCTCTACATTTAGCTGTGTGTATTCCTCAGAAGTGCCTTTGAACGAGCTTCCTGTAGATCACTAGACACTATGTGGCTGTACATGTACTTGCACATAAAAAGGCCAAACACACACACACACACACGTACACAGAAGTTTACACATTTATTTTGGAATTCAACCGTGCTATGTCTAAGGTAGTGCATGGCAATTGTGGCAATAATTTTTAATTGTGTGTGTGTGTGTATGCACCTGTTTGAGTGTGTGTGCGCGTGTGTATGTGTGTGAAAGCAGTCACTAAGACAATCCCTCTTGGTGCCTGAGGTGCACCGCCAAGCCGAATGACATCGCGGTTGCTCTGATAACTTTTTGTTTATGTTACGCTTTTGGCTCAGTGAACAATGAATGAAACATATTAGTGCCATAAATATGATCAACCGATCTCGCCTGCTCTTTTAGATCTCTTCATTTTTTCTCTTATTTGCCCTGTCAACATTGTTTTTATTATTGAATGTATTTTTGACATGCCTAGCTGTGTAATGTGTTGCTGGTCAGTGGTGATTGCAATAGAATGGTGTTATTTGGATTGGAAAAGAAAATGATTTTGTTAGGATGTTTCACTGTACATATGCTAAAAGAGTTAGAATGTTCACAATGAATAAATGATTTGCACTTTTACTGAGTGTTTTGTCTTTTTTATTTTTTAATTGCATTCAGTTTAGCCATTGTTTTGACCTTTTTGTTTATTCCTGATGCTGGTGGAAGATGTGAAATTGAGAGGAAGTACTGAATGGGCAGTACAACTGAAACTCAGTAGTGAAGAGGTGCGACCTGGATGACTGTAAAGGGTTATTAGCACATCAAAGACTTCATTGTGTGTCACCATCTCACACCTTAATCAATAGAAACCATTATATATCCTGTGGTTTGTCTTAGACTGTAAAGGGAGGAAACGCCATTATTGTGGTTGTTTTGGGCTTTTTATGTAAGGAGCAACTGGTGAGTATAACTTGGTCAAACAATTTCTCATGCATGCTTTTTTTTTGCTTCTGTTTCGTTAACTTTACTTCAGTGCTGCAAACAGGAGCAGTCTATGAAAGGAAATGTTAATCCTTTGATGTGATTTACTTAAAATAGTTCCAAAAATCCCCAAATCATTTTAGTATTGCACAATACACATATAAACATTTTACTTCAGTATTAAGATTTAAGTTTTATTAATTGTATTAAATTGAGTAAGAATGTGCAAGAACTGACTTATCTTGGAAGATACAAATACTGACTTGAGACTAGCAGATATTCAGCAGAAAGTATTTAAAAAGGGATTGGGTTTTGGGGAAAATGGGCCAGGGCATCTCTGCTACAGCATTCCAGTCCACTTACCTGTGTGTGATCTGTTATGCAGTTTTCCAGATGACCGCTGTTAAAATCCTCATTCCTTTGCTCTGGCTGCTATTGCTGTGGCCTCTGTGTATTTTGGGAAAGTGCATCTTTGATGAGGTGCAGAGTTCTGTCAGAGTAGTGTCTCCATCCATGACTCCACCAAGCATGTCTGATGGGTTCTCAAATGAATTTGAAGTCAAAGACAAATTGCCAGTCATTGCTCCTGAGGATGATGGACTGACCCAGAAACGTCACCGTGCCACTTCACCACATTCACAGTCTCATAGAGCTAAAACAACTGTTGAGGGTCAGACTAAAGACTTCATTCAAGCTCAGCCCATCAGAATCAGGACTTGGACTCCCACAGAAAACACTGTCATCTCACCCTGGGTAAGACAGAGGGTGGAAGCAGCAGTTAGTGAAGCAATCAGCACTGTATCCAACCTACTTTCAGGTAATGTGTGGCAAAAGACACTCCTACTCATGTCTGTAGCAACCTTACAACTGTTTCAAAGTATTTATATTTCCGGTATGTATTTTGCCTGTAAAAATATAAGTATGAATTCAGTAAACTGTAACAATGTTTTCTTATTGTTTTATGAAGGTTATTTATATCTCAGTTAGAAGAATACAATTGTGTGAGTGTGTGTGTATGACTAGGCAGTGTCTGGTTGTTCATTGTCCAGGGCACTTCGTAATGATGGGTTTCCTTTTTTTCTTGGAAAATAAAAAGATGTTTAAAATATCACAGTTTCATTCTCTAACCTGTTATTGATGTGCCCAAAGTAATGAGGGTGCCTGACAGGCTGCTACTGAACAGAGACATCGACAAGTACTGCAGATTCATCTGGAGGAACAGCAGCGCCGCCAACTACAACAGGTCTGAATCATATCTCCTCTTTCTCTGTGGTTTTGCTGTTGAAGGACCTCTTCAGTGTTCTCTGACTGCCTTTGGTCCAGTGTCACATTGTAGTTTTAGTCTTTTCCACATTCATTACATGTTCTCACCTTTTATGTTTAAGAGATAAACGAATGTTGGTTAACTCTTTATCCCACTCACTATCATTCAGGATGACTGATGACCTGAACTAAACCAGATCTCTGTCCTAAACCAGATCTCTGTCCTAAATCAGGTCTCTGTCCTAAATCAGGTCTCTGTACATCTCTCTTCAGGTGTGGCAGAGCCAGTGAGAAGTACAGAAGTGAGAGCTGTCTGGGTGTGACTGTGAGTTGACTCTTCTCATATGAATACTTTTTGTTAGTTATATTCAGTCCTAATGTACACACTGGAGATTTAGGCACAATAATCTAGACAACAGAAGGCCATTTTTACAGAACGTATGCTAAATTATAGGCAACCGTTTTTCATTTACAACACATTCTTGTCAAGTTTGATTTTCAAATATAAAGCATTCTATTCTAATCTCCACTCTAATCCACAGCTCATCATTACGGACACATCTAAAATTATTTCTTGTTTGCAAATATTTGGCCTATAGATATTAAATATCCAGAACAAGCAATTTGTGAAAAAATTAGGGTTATATGATTGACAACTTTAGCTTTAAATGGGACTGCACAGACAATACTTTGCTCAGACAATCCTTATGCCTGAATCTGACTTCCTGTTGATTGACAGATCCCAGATGACCATCTGAGGGGCTATGCTGTCTATTCACACCCTGAACAGCCGGACCTGAGAGAGCTCAAGCCAGATGGGCCGGGGGTCCCGGATGCTGACTTCCTGCTTTATGTGCACAATCTGAGCACTGATAAATGTAGAGCTGATGTAAGTAGTGTTTCTTTTATTTGAGTCATTTTTAGACCAGTTTTTCATCTTATATTGATTAAGATGCAGCACCGTAAAGGGAAAATCCCCTGACATTTTTAACATGAACTTGTTGCGATGTGAACAAAATTGTTAAGGAAGTGGATGTCTGAATGGATGGAAATATATTACCTGACGCCCTCCTTTAGGGTCAAATGCGTCTAGAAGTGTGAATGACTGAACCATTGAATTATGCAAACATTTTGGAAAAACAATATTCCTCTTTAAGGCGGTAGTGCAGTCAATATTTAATATGTAATACAAATGTAACTACATATAAATGTAATTATAAATGTGTTACCCATTTTCTTCATTGTAAATGTAATGTAAATCCCTGCACTATTGTGATGATTATCAGTATAGCTTCAGTTGTGAAGGAATATAGCCCATTATAGACTTCTGTGATGTTCTTCTCAGTCCAGGGTGTTGGCATACTCTGCTCACTGTCACACAGAGGAGGGGGGGCGACCTGTGGCGGGCGTCATGATCATCTGCAGAGAGTCTCTGACTATGAAGGGGTTGAGTCATGAACATGTGGTACAGGTAACTGTGCAGAATGTGTCTAAATAACTAAATTAAACGAAAGAAAATAAGAAATTGATCAAATGTGTGCAGCTTTCTGTCATCCATACTATTTCATGATTTCATTATATATTCATTCAGTATCTTATTATGTGCAGTTGTCTTACGTTGTGAATATCGCTACTTATGTAAATATTACTTATATCTCTAATATGTACAATAACATACTAACCACTATTTGTGTTTTTAGTAATTCACTTAACTGTAAGTTACTTATCAACAGTATAAATTCTCTAGTATTGTATATATAGTGTATTGCATTTTCTGATTCTGTTTCTGATTTGATAGACGGTGATCCACGAGCTGTTCCACATGCTGGGTTTCAGTAGAGAACTCTTCAGCACGTGGAGAGATGTTCCCCTCGCCGCACAGAGTCAGTCTGATGTGTGAGACTTCTATAACAGTGGAAGTGATGTGAATGTGAGCGTTGAATAGTGTGTGTTGTAACTGTGTGTTGGTGTTGTGTGCTGTAGACATGAGCTACAGCCCTCATGGTCATGTGACTAACACGGATGAGACAGGACAGATGAGGCTTTACTCTCCTAGTGTGATAAAAGCTCTGAAGACACACCTCAATAGCACACACACTGATCTGGGAGCTCCACTGGAGAACCAGGTAATAACTACACACACACAAGCCCCTCCCCACACACACACACACACAAACATGCTTAAGCTTACCAAATGCACTCAAATGGACACCCTCTCTCTCTTTCTCCCACTCTTCTCTCTCTCTCTCTTTGTTTCTCTCTCTCTCTCTCTCTCTCTCTCTCTCAGGATGCTGGTGTTGGTGGAGTTTCCTCCCACTGGGAGGCTCGGGTTCTGCAGGGTTCCATCATGATGGCTGCTCTGGGAGAACCGTCTCTTGTCCGGATTGACCTGGTCACTCTCTCTGCCCTACAGGACACCGGCTGGTACTCAGTTAACCTCAGCCAGGCCCAAAGCCTGCTATGGGGAGAGGGTAAGACATCTGTAACTGAGCTCAGAGCCTGCTGTAATCTGTAAAAGACATCGGACAGGCATGTGAGAAATGATACGGGTGCTTCTTTACAATAAAGACACCTTTTAAAGGGTTTATGATAAGCGTTTTTTCTTTTATGTGTATGACTGCTTAGTAATGACTTTTTGGAGGAAAAAAATGTACCATTTATACACCATTTATAAGGGGAGTCTCTTTGTGAAATATCATGTTTTTTTTTCTTTAATTTTGAATTAATGTATTATTATATTTAATAAATTTACTAACGATTACATGTGACTCATTTGTGTGTGTTTGGTTGACCATTTTCACATCTTTCTTGGAGCAAGCCCAGTACTTACAGTTATCAGCTTATATCTACTCCAGCTAATTAATCATTCGTTAAATGAAAGTGCAACTGGATTTTAACGATTCCAAGTCATGTCTGGAGTGCTGGAACCAAACCTGTGTTTATACACAAACAAAACAACACTAAATGGATCATTACTGCCCAATTGCATTCAGTGCAGTACCTCAGTAAAGAAAACCACATTTTTTTCTGATTGTAGGTGAAGGTGCTCTGTTTGGAACGGTCTCCACCTGCAACCAGTCCTCATCTTTCTTCTGCACTGGCAGGTAATTTACCTCCTTCAGTTTTATACACTCATCAGTTCTTTGTCAGCCACACTATATAAACAGACTGTACCTGAACTGGACTAAAACGATCATAGTTTGGAACTGGGTTGATTGCCATGGGCAGCTGGTGACCTGGTGTTTAATTGCTCCTGTGATCAGAAGGTCATGGGTCCGAATCCCAGGATGGCCAGTGGCACCACTGAGGTACTCTTGAGCAAGGTACCATCCCCACAGTCTGCTCCGCAGATGCTGTGACATTGGCTGCCCACTGCTCCACTTGATGACTGGGTTAAATTGGAAAGAAAGGGGAAGAATTTCGCACTGTTCACACTGTGCACTGTGAGTTCATGCATGACTGTAAGTCAATTTACTTTAAGACCCTTTCTCTCAGTGGACTAGGATGCCATTACCTTCATCTCCACAAGGGGGAGTGCCAGACTGATGAGTATCTGGAGGGCTGTTGTATTTACAAACCAACTGCCAATAATGTGAGTCTTCAAACTCTCCTCTCTTCTCTTAGAGATTTCCTTTTTACTTTCCTGTGCCCAAATTGATCTTCTATTCGTGGTTCCTCACAATGTTATCTTTTTTCTTCTCCATCAGAGTGAGTGCTGGAAAGAAGAGAATGATGGAGGGAGTATGGTAGAAGCGTGGAGTGGAGAGATCTATCACTCAGAGAGCCGCTGTTTTTTCTCCAGCCTTGTCAGAGAGGTTCTTAACATCTTATGTGAAATTACACTCATAATAATAAGCGTTTCTGGAGAGGAAGATATTGCCTAGTGCAGAAATGTCTTCATATTCTTCATATTCATATCTAATATATTTGAGGAAATTAAAACAGCATTATTTTACTTATTTTATTTTCTCTCATCGCTAATAGTACAACACTGCAAAAATCTCCAGCACTGGAATTTAAAGTGTTTACTTGTATCTATTAAAATTCAAATAGGTGTAAGTTACCTAAAAAGTGGATTTTGATGAGAATTTTACACTGAAAACTCCATTTACAGGATCATTCCTCCCTCAGTGTGTCTGTGGCAGGCCGCTGTTACAGACACAGGTGCACCGGCAGGAATACGTATCAGATCCAGGCGAAGGGTTCTGACTGGTTCGACTGCCCCGCAGGGAAAAGTGTTGAGGTGTGTTTTAAGAAACAAATTCTTTCTGCTTCTAGTTATAATTTGAAACTTCTTTCAGGTCTGATCAGTTTTCTTCAAGGAACCGGTCATTCTACTGATGTGTCTAATTTACAGAGTATATTTGTGGCCCAGTATGTCTTCAAAAAAGCAAATGTAAACTTTTTATTTATTTATTTATTTAAAATGTATTTTTTTAATTTATTTAAAATGTATTTTATTTATTTATTTAAAATGTATTTTATTTATTTATTTAAAATGTATTTTATTTATTTATTTAAAATTTATTTTATTTATTTATTTAAAATTTATTTTATTTATTTATTAACCTTTATTTTACCAGGAAGTCCCATTGATATGAGAAATCTCTTTTACAAGGGAGTTCTGGCCAAGGTAGCAGCCATGTAAAATCAGTACTTAAAATACATAAGAGACGACAATAAAACACAAAATGACAACTGCTCAATCACAAGAAAAACAATGACATTCATCCCTCACTGCATTATTTATGATAACCCTGAATTAATTTATGGATTTGAATGTTTTCAATTTAAGAAGTCTTGGAGGTTATTCGATGACCATAGTGCATGGTGGGAAAACAAAGTCAGGCTAAAGTCTTTTCTAGTACAAGGAACAAGGATCTTGGATGCACACAGATGGTAGCTACTAGAACTGACAAAAAGCAGGGTACTGAGGTATTTTGGGAGTTTATCCAACAAAGCTTTGTAGATAAATATATACCAGTGCTGTTGTATACAAACGGTTAATGATGTCCAGCCCACTAAATCATAGTGAATGCAGTGATGTGAGAGATTTTGCATTAGAAATAAAACGCAGTGAAGCATGGTACACTGAATCAAGGCTCCTTAGAGTGGAGGAGGCTCCATGCATGTACAGTATGTCAACATAGTCAATGACATACATAATGCTGGTTTCCACAAGTATTTTCTTTGCAGAAACTGTGAAACATGATTGATTTCTAAAATATAAGCAAATCTTCAATAATGACTGAAATGCAGTTTTCCTATCGCTTGTGCTGTAGATGATTGTATAATCCGTGTACAAATGCAAATTAGCTTGAATTTTTTTACCTAAATATTTATTTTAAATAATATGATATAGGAGCCAAAATGGAACCTTGGGACACGCCTTTAGTTATCTCATGAAAATCTGATTTGTAGCCCTCTGTCTGGACACCCTGAGTCCTACTTCTTAAGTAATTTTTAAACCATTTTAGAGCCCTAGAGCCAAAGTCTGAATTCCTAAGTTTATCTAAGTAATTTATGATCCAGTGAATCAAACGCCTTTGAAGGATCCATAAATAAGGCAGTACACAGTTGTTTTTGTCTAAGGCACCAATGAGATCATTTGTCACAACCATAGCAGCAGTAACAGTACTGTGACCACTTCTAAAACCAGATTGATACTCACATAAAATATTATTATCAGATAGGAACTGTTTTAATGGAAAATGTACCTGAGATTCAAGAATCTTAGCCAGGACTGAACGTTTAGAAATTGCATGGTAGTTATTTAATCAGATGAACATTAAGAATGTATGTAGCTTTCCAGATTGTAGGTATTATGTTTGACTGAAGACTTAATTTGAAAATATGTGCAATAGGCTCGGCTAATAAATCCACTTTTACATCATTTAGTGGGGTGGGAGGCTGCCAGGTATTGAACCTGCACTGATAAAGTGTTTGTTGAACTTATTCACAACCACAGCTTTGTCTTTTAATTATTTTTGTCTTTTAACGAAGCCTACAGGGTGTTTTCAGGAAGAGCTAAAACATGAGTATTTGACAGGCATTTGATTATTGTCCAGAATTTGATGTATTAATATTCTCGGGGACTGATTTCAGATAAAACTCAGATTTAGTCTTTCTAATCATCAGGGTACATTTGTTACTTAAAGTTTTAAATCTAGTCCAATCAGCAGGTGAGTTGTGCCCAATATCTATTTCTTGAATGAATTAATGCTGATAGGCTTTCTGAAATCCAGGGGTTGTCCCTACCACTCACCCTAAACTTCCTAACAGGAACATGCTTATTTGAAATGGACAGGAAAAAAGAGAGAAAATAATCCCATGCCAGCTCAACCCCGGGAATTAAACTGCTCAGATCACTGCTATATAAGTCCTGTAGGAAGGCCTGCACTTCAAAATTGTTTAAATTGCACAGTGATCACTAATGTCATTACAAAAATGCCAGTTAAAGGGTATTTATGAGATGAATATGTAATAATTAAATCAAGTAATGTAGATTTATTTTTTGACTTAAGGTTTGGCCTTGCTGGTGTTTTAATCACACAATTCTTTAAAACAATCTGAGGTTCAAGAGAGCCAGTATCAGTTTAAATCACCCATAAGGATTCAGAATCATTTAGATGGTGTAAAATATCTGATATGGATTTGAAGGCATCTTTTGAGGGGTCTGTAGCAGCCAACCACTGTGATAAAAGAATCCTTTGATACACCCACTTTAACAGCCAGGCTCTCAAACTCCTTATCTCTGAACACTGACCACTGAGACAGAACTAATGAGCTTTGATTTGACATACATGGTGACCCCGCCTCCTTTACCAGCCTTTGTCAGTTCTGTACACCTTGTAACCACCAATAAAAACTGAGTCATTGGTTATAGATTTTTTAGGTCAAGTTTCTGATAGAACTAGTTCGTTGGCATTTGTTGTATTTGCCCAAATTCTAATTATAGCTATCTTGGGGACAAGGTTTCCAACATTTAAACAAAGATCTGTTTTACTTTTGAAGTCTGATGGAGTGTCATATGAGTGATAGGCCCTAGATTAGGTTTAAGAGAATGACCGTACACGTCAGTTTTGTTAGAACCTCTATCACTTACAAATTACAGAAAAGTATCGTCTCAAAGATCCTCCACTTGCTCTTGTAAGTGGTAAATCCTCAGCTGAGGATATAAGCTGATTGGCTGATGAGTCGTGTGAATCCATCCATGTTGTTGTATCCCTTCAGTTCCATTAATTCAGGACTGGACAGAATAAGCATCATACATGTAATGAAATACATGGTGCTGACACTGATGTTTTGGCCTGTATTTAAGATTTACCAGTTAGTGGTGTGGAGTTCTTAAGGGTAAGTGGCAGAAGTAGACCTTCTTCTATTGGACAAATAAGCAGATCAACAGGCAAACCAAGAGAGACTATCCACCACAATCGGATAGTAGTGTGGAGCCCCAACAAGATGGCCAGTAAAAGGACAAAATCTGTTGCTTGGCTAAGTGCAGATAAAGTGGGAGAAAAGTGGGAATCAGGCACCAACTATACCATAGAAAGACATGCCTAAATCCTCCTTCTCCCTTGGTACTGCAATCCCGCAGGACTAGGCCTCAGACTCAGGTCTAGAGTGCCAAGGCAATCTGAAGACATCTGATCAAATGCCTCATCCAAAAAAATAGTAAATTAGCTGGAAGATGATGATCTTAAAAATGAGCATTCATTCGTGAAAAATGACATGAAATACCATCCATAAAACATGGATGGCAAAGACACACAAACAATGGACTGACTTGGCTGCCATCTTGGATTGATGTCAAGGGTGTTGAGATTTTGTACTTATTGTACCTTCCATTTTTGCCAAACTGCTAGTTGTAATTCTTTTGCTGTAAGTTTGATTTCTGTGATTAATCTGCAGGTGGTTGGTTATCGAGGCACAGTTTTCTGCCCAGACAGGAGATTATGTCATTACCGTGATGTAGATCCTCCAGTCTCTACCCACAAACCCCTTCTTTCAACGCAGTTTTACACCGTACCTCCATCCAGTGAGAGGTCAGGAACAAAGATTGAGATGATGTATTGTAATCCTGTGATTTTGCCCTCCTGTATTTCATGCATTATTTAAATACATTTCAGCACAACTGTTTTTTAAGAGCTGATGTCTGTAATTCTGTTATGAGACCAGTATCTATGTAATCATTATTAATTTCTCTCCCACAGAAATCACACTCCTTTAACCATGACTTCTCAATCCGGCCTGAACTTTGACTCCGCCCTTCACTTCTCCACATGGAGATTCAGGACAATGATGATTGTGATGTCAGTGTCAAGCATAACAGGTCTTCTGTCTTTTCTGACTGTTCTTCTTGTCCTCTACAGACAGAGCTGCTCTAAGAGTGTCAGAGTGCACCCCCTCATAGACACACCACATGTACTACAGTTACAGGCAGCCTAATGCTTCTTCAGAATGTTGGTATAATTAAGTGGTTTAAATATAAATAATGTCATTCAGAGAGGTTTGATGTGAAATGATCAGTTCTAGAGAAACTTAATGATTCCAGTCTGTTCAGGAAGATAATGATAGGAACCAGACGTCTGAAGCATACAACAAATGTTATGTCTGCATTGCCTAAAGCCTGAGACATTGTTTAAAGAAAGTTTGGAGGAACATTAACATTACATTTAAAACCTTGGAACACACTGGCAGTTTTGGATCAAAAATATAATAGCTTTCACCATTACTGTAAAACCCTGACTCAGTAAACATGCCTACTGACTTGATTAACCTGTCTAACCAGCCTACCTGCCTATAGTCTTTGGCTTTTGTGCAAACTGTTCAAATACATTTATGTGAGCAGCGAGGGACTTTCTACTAGCAAGTTAACATTAGAATAAATGCAAACAAGCAAGAATCCATTAAATAATAAAGATTTGTTTAATTTGTAAAAAGTATTTTAGCGCTGGTTTCATTAGGGATGAGCGAGTACAGCATTATCTGTAGCTGTATCTGTTAACCATATGAATTATCTGTATCTGTATCTGTACTCGGACTGGGCGGGGCCTAACCCGGAAGTAGGCGGGATTTAACCTGGAAGTGGGTCGGGTTGTCTTGAAATGGGCGGGGCTTTAACCGGTATGTTATTTTAAGCAAGCAATTGATATGGGTTGATCAGAAATTGTTATATTTATTGCTGATTAGAAAACTATTTACATGACAGCATCAGCATTGAGCTTCAGATCAGTGGTTTTGATCACGATAACAAACAAACTATATACAGAACAAGTTTTGCAACAATGAATACAACACATGCGGTTGCAATTATGAAGTAAAATGTAATGAACAAGAGTTTTCATCTCAACATAACTGGTTTTTTTTTTGGTTCTTTTTTATTTTTTTTTATTTCCACACCAGGTATGTGTGTGTGTGTGTGTATGTGTGTGTGTGTTTGTGTGTGTAGCTCAATTTGTAATATTATTTATACCACAACTACCTTTATTTTTTTAATATAAAATACAGCAAGAAAGTGTCACTCAGTGCGTGAAGTCAAAAAATTGGTTAGAGCCAGCAGACGGTTTAAAAACAAAAAAAAAACCAGATGACCAGCAGACAGAGGGAGAGAGAGAGAGAGAGTGTGTGTGTGTGTGTAGCTAATTAATTTGTAATATAGTTTTATACCAGTACCTCCTTTTTTAAAAATTTTTTTTCATGAAATACAGCAAGAAAGTGTCAGACACACGCAGAGACGCGAGTCGCATTCTACCAAACACCACGTCTGAACAAACCCCACGTTTACCAACTCTACTGGTTAATAAGTAAGTACTACAAACCAAAGTAAAAAACAAACCTGAAGCTGAAGAAACCCTAAACATTAACGGAAAAAACCCGCAAACCTGAGTGACTGAGCGAGAGACAGAGAGAGAGAGCGCGCTGTTCTCTTCTCTTCTCAGTGTTCTGTGTGTGAGTGAGCAGAGCGGGACACAGCAACACAATAAATCTATATGTGTGTAGGGGAGGGGCAGACACAGTCAGCTACCCAATGAGAATTTTTATTCAATCCAAGCACAGATATTGACGCGTATTACTCATATGATACTCGTACTCGTCTTTATCCGTACCAGATACTCGTTTCAGCCGAGCTCAACTCTACTGGATATTAAAGAAAATAATATCGACGAGTAGCAGCGGTACACTGCAGCCATATAAAGAATGATGGAAATAAAACGCAATCACACTAATAAAGTGCATTGCTTATTCTACTCTAAGCTTAACATCTGTGTGTTGTTATTTATTCTGAGCATAGAATATTTTTAGGTGAAATTTTACTTACGTCGCCACTACTTAACACTTCAGAATGTCACATAGGTGCACTGGCTACTTTCCATTACTTACCATACCTTCACACCAATGTGTTTTGAAATGTTCAACACTGACCAATCTAACGTTTCTAACTGCTGACGTCCCAATGCAAGTTAATGGAGATTCAGGATTACAGCTGATGCGCCATCGTCGAGTTTATATTTATACTTTTAGTTCCTGACAGTCCATCAGGAACTAAACAACACTAAACTCCGCCAGTGGCCCAGCAGCTGACACACCAACTGATGGACGGAGAAACACACAACCAACAAACACACACTTGATGTTTGACTCTGTACAACAAAACTTTTGAGCCACTACTGAGCCACTACTGAGCCACCATGTGTCAAATCGCACTGCTAAGCTGTTGTTTTCATTACACACCTTTATAAACCGTCAATATAGATTATTAATCATCCCACCATTTTCATACTAACCATAGCAATCACAGCTTGTGCTGTCGTACAACAAACATATTCATTAGATTAAAAGAGTCAAAGTCAAAAGTAAACACTGTCTCACTGATGAGGAGATCTTTATCTGCTCTTTAGTCAGGCAGTGCAACTGAACTGAATACAGGAACAATTGACATTTACATTTATGGCATTTATGACACGCTTTTATCCAAAGCGACTCTCATACCCTAACTACAGGGGACAGTCTCTCCCTGGAGCAACTTGGGCTTAAGGGTCTTGCTCAGTGGTTGTATGGTGAAGGTAGGATTCGAACCCATGACCTCTTGGTCTAGAGGCAAGTATCCTACCCACTATGCAAACCATTCACAATAAAGTAATGCATTGTGGAACTTTAGCGGGGAACGTTGGCACAACAAGAAAATACCTCTGCAGCAACAGCTGGAACTGTCCAGCATGGATGGCCTACCTGTGTGGTTCCACTACTTCCATAGGGACTGGTCTGCCTGTTCAACCAGTGCACAACTTTGCCTGCTGCATCAAAGTCATTTGCCCTCACAAGAGCCAGCAGGGCATAGGCTGTTGCCTCCAGGGAGAAGTGATGTCCTCTACTAACTTGCCAGTAGGTACCATCTGCTCATAAGAGAAAAGAATAAGCTGAAGAGCACATTTTTGCAGCACTATTGTCTGTACAGGTGCTTACGCATCACAAACATGGGTTTCACTGACCTCCAGAGGAATGCTTCATCAGTAGAGCCTTGTCAAACTTGCCAGCATTGGCCATGGCATAGGAAGTCATTGCAACGGCATAAGGATTGGTCAGTGAGGGTATTCTACGTTCCAGATACTCAATGGCCTTCTTCATACTATCAGGAAGACTCTAAAGTGAGATAATGACATTATGTTGTTGTCTGCAGCAGAAACCAATCTGTTGTTACACATCAGAACTGACTTACGGTGACTGTTTTGACACAAAGTTCACTGCCTTCTTGCATGGCAATCAGGACGAATGCAGTCAGAGAAGCGTCAGCGTCCTTCCCGCGCACGTCACCCTGGAATCACATGGAAAACAATCACTGACACATCGGATTTCAGAGTTTAGAATTTTGGGAAACACCATTACTCAAAGAAAAGTAACGAATTTCAACTTACGACCATCTCCCCATGAACCACAGGAGCATCCTCTTTAAACATGCCATCAGGCATTTGTGCCTTTAGAACCAGCCACTTGAGGGCGCTGCAGAGGACGTTTTCTTTTATGGATATTATTTCACTGGCCATGGCGAAGACTTTGGCCACGTACGCCGTCAGCCTGAACCACAACGGGAATAAAATTTGGCAAATAACATAAGGCATACATAAGGCATAAGGCATATGTAGTAAAGTGCACCGACTAAAGAACAGAAATGCTTTTTTGTATCTGTTTACCATGTGCTGCTGGGTCTGTTTATCCATGCAGCGTAGGAACCGTCTTCTTTACGGAAGGTCAACTGTCGCTCATAACCTGAGAGAGAGAGAGAGATGTACTTGCAAATTGTCGCAATGAGAGTCACACATTTTCTCAAACTGTGGGTTTCATACACTACTTGTTACATGCTGTGTCCTACTGTACGTGAGTTGTTGCGGTGGCAATTTAGCAGAGTTTAAAAAAAAAAGTTACACTTGAACACAACACAGCTGGTGAGTCTCACTCTCTTCCCATTACTGCCAGCCTATCGTTTTATGTTTGTTTATCTGGATATTAAATCTGTTAAAACAACGGAGAACAGGATTTTATTTCTTGGTTTGTGACTGTTTGTCACAAAATGGAGTCAATTGGCTTACCAGACAAGGCTAAAGAGCAACGTTATAGTTAGTTAGCATTAATGCTAACGCTAGCGCTAATGCTAACACTAGTGTGACCGTGTGGGAATTTAGTGCGTTTGTTTTACTTTTTGGGGAGTTATTGCTGTGTATTTTGTTGTGTGGATTTATTGCATGTATTTTTACTTTTTCACTGGTGTTATTTCAATGGACACTCCTGCTAAAGACTGACAAAGTGGGACCACCTGACCTCGATCGAGTGAGGGCAAATGAGGACGATGTGTGGGTGGGGCCTGGGATTTAAAACGATGGCGGCGCGAAAGAGACAGGAGCGAAAAGAGAGAGTCGTAGCAGGGTTGTGCGTAGTGCCGCGTCGGCAGTGCCGGAGCCACAGCAGGAAAACAGTGGCCGCGGGAGAGAGTGGCGTTTTGCTGTGGCAGCAGTACTGGGGCACACGGGGAAGTAGTGTGCCGAAGGAGGGCCAAATAGTGGCCCGAGAACCACAGTGGCCGCGGGGAAAGAACGGCGTTTTGTCGTGGTGGCACTGCGGGAAGAAAAAGAGAAACAGAAGGAGGACGCCGAGAAAAGAAACAGAGGGAAGCTGATTTGTGACGCCCAGGCGTGTGCGATCTGGATACTGGTCTAGTGTGTTATGTTTTAGGTTGTGACTGGGTAGTGCTGCCTGGAGAGACACGAGACGCCGCGGTCCGAGCGAGGAACCGGTTCTCCAGGGTGTGGCAGCTAGCGTGGACGACTCTGACTTTGGGACTCTGTTTTAGCTGAAGGATTGAGTATTGCTTGGGTTCATGCTGTTTCTGCCTCTATGATCTTCCTATGCTCTGTTTTAGTATTTTAATGGGTTTTACTTTTTGACTATTAAACTTGCAAATTACTTTGGATACTGGTGTGTTTTGGTTGCTCAATCCGGGAACAAACCCGCGTGCCTAACACATTGCATGTGTTCATATTATAGAGTCCCAGTGCTCTAAACCACTGGGTGGCGTTGTCGGCAACTTTTAAAGAGGTGACAAGTTAATTTTATATAAATTAAGTCAACCTATACGTTCCTCGGTCACACTAGCGCTAATGCTAACGTTCAGATTTTAGATACAGAAAACTAAAAAAGCGAGTAGAGTTGCACCAAGCCGAGCTGGTACCAGTCAGTGGAAACCCCCATGAGAAAGACACTCGGAAAGCCCTTTGTAAAGCATGGATTATCGACATTTCTAGAGAGAGTGCATCCACAAAGGGACAGAGTATGAAGCACAGAAGAGGCAAGACCCTTAGAGCACACA
>JBBPDC010000011.1:634722-646667 GCA_037974485.1 Hemigrammopetersius urotaenia | reverse complement strand
CAGTTTCAGTTGTGATGAATAAAAGTATCAAGTCCAGCAAGGCGGTTTCCTCTGGTGCTCTCAGTCATTTCACATGCGAACAGGAGGGGAACGTGACACAGTGGGAGGAAAAGTGACCTCTTTCTAGAAAGGACTGCAGACTACTCTGACTTTAAGGGAGTGATGAAACGCCACATTGCAGAAATTAAGCCTAGTAAATGTGAATATACAATATAAGCACATGTAGAGTTTCAATATGAGCTTCTATGAAGTCATACATACTGTATACATCATATGTCAACAGCAGTGTTGCTTTCCTCAACGAAAACGATGACTAAATATCGTCGTCATCGAACATTTATCAAAAACGTAAATGAAAAAAAAAAGTGACATGCGACGATAACTATAACAAAATATATCATGTAATATTGTTGACGAATAAGAACGAGACTAAATGTAGTTTACAAAATTAATACTATGCTAAAATGTCTCTTCATTGTCGTTGACGAAAAAGAGACGAGACGTTATTTCCTGCACAATGGGGACGGGAGGAAAAAGTATTGTTGAACGAGTTGAACAGCGTTACGTCCGAATACTTTTGTCCATTGAGAGGCACAGTGAATTAAATCTAACTAGTTGTCAAAAGTATTGGGACACAGGGTCAATATAGTGCCAGGGAGAGATAAATTATATACACACACACACACACACACATGTCGTGTAGACTATAGATGTTCAGGAATTTTAAAAAAAATATTCAGGTAAGTCCAGGCTTTTATCAGTTTTGTGATGTTATTTTGATTTATTTATTTTATAATTTAAAGTTCTAACATGTTTGGTGGGCAAAACAAATCAGAGTGTCTTCCGTGTCTGGAATGGATGGATGTACAGTATTCTTGAATCTATAAAGTAACAATAATAGAATAACAAGATAACCTTATTCTACTAGATACTCATACTATATTGACTGGGTTAAATAGAATTGCATTACTAAAAAAAATGACTAAAACTAGACTAAAATGTCATCAGTTTTCATTGACTAAAACTAGATGAAAATAGTCATGGATAATTCTGACTAAAATAAGACTAAAATGGTCTGACTTTTTGTCACCTGAAACCTGACTAGACTAAAAAGAGTATGGATGTGATTAAGACTAATAAAAACTAAAATAACAGCTGACAGAAAACTAAAATTAACTAAAATTAAGACAGGCCGCCAAAAACAACACTAGTCAACAGTATAAAACGTGACACATAGGTTAACTGATGATTTTAGATAGAAGGTAAAACTGTTATACTTGCACTGTAGACTTCACAACCCCTGGTTCTGATCACCACTGCAAAAAAATTGTCGTCTTTACAATTGAACAATTCACACAAGCCACTCTCAATGACTGTTTACATGTCAATCACTGAAACATGCAGACATTTTGGAAAATCTACAGAACTGCCTGCTAAATAATAATCAGTCCCACTATATTTGTTATATCAGAATGCGAGTTGCATTTAAACTATATACCTTGCTCATATGACTGCTCAAACTCATCACTACTGCAGCACTTAGTGTTTACTGCATCATGTAAATTATGCATTCCAGCCTAAATCAAGCATTCATCTGTACACATCTTAATATGGCACATACATACATGTCAGACCAAAGTCAACACTGAAACAATGATTCATGATCATTTTTTGATGTCACGGTCTGGTCTGCTTTTGTGTTTTTGGTTCCGTTTCTGTTGTTTTTGGGGACTTTTATTTTGATTGCCTGTTCTGTTCATGTGTCACCTGTTTGTGTTTTGTCCACTGATTTCTGTTTGTATTTAAAACCTGTTTGTTTTAGTCCTCACTATCTGTCCATCACCTCATTTTTCCCTAGTCTGTATCCTGTATCTGATTCTTGTTCCTGACGGCCCTCGTGCCTGGTTTTGTTTCTGTGTTTTTTTCGTTTGTAAATAAAGTTTCTTCAGCATGAATCCCTGGTCTGAGTATTGGGCCGCCCCGAGGTAGCTCTGCCAGAATAAATAAGGCAGAAGAGCCTTGCAAGGACCTCCAAAAGTTTTTCAACAAAGTCACACATACACACATACAAAAGGGGTAAAATTGGTTTATGGCAAATAATTATTTCAAAGTGAATGCGGCAACCAATACTGCAGGAAAAAAACATCAGTTATATGACATTCATAACCAGCAGCATGTGTCAGAAACGCACATCAGTCAATGAGCACAGGTTGCAGATACTCCATATAAAAGTTATGAAATGTTGCAATATTGCAGCAGTGGAATGACTATAATGGATTTAAAACACTCTTGAACTGGGAAAAGGTAAAAGCACGTGTCCAGCGTCTCATACTAGCATACTACAGTGCCTCTACACTATCCATAAACTTTACGCTGTCATTGCCTTTATTCATCAGTGCATAGAGGGCTTCATTATGACATTAGTCATAATGAATGAAGAATGATGTGGAAGAGCACACAATGTGGAAGTGCTTTCTGAAGTTTGGTCCATTAAATAAAACAGAGAGTGCTGATTTTTAAAATATAAATAAAATAAAGACTAAAATAGTTGCTAAAGCACATATCAGAAAACATAAGGCTCCATAACAGTGTCTGATAAATTAAGACAAATAGACACAGTGTGAATAAATTCAGGGCAGTGAAGGCTGGGATATGAGAACTGGTCCTACACATCAGAAGTTACCCCTTAATTGGCTTTCACTCAGTGCAGTCTAAATATAATCAGAAACAAAGAATTAAGACAAGAATTGCATTTTGGACAATTTCCATTACATTTTGAACACTGCTAGGAAAACTAACTGGAACATGACTGAATACTGTGTGCATAAGTGGATGTATGTATGTCTTCGAGTCAGAATGTTAATAAAGATATATCATGTATATGAAATATAACCCACTGAATGGAATCATAAAGGCTATTTTTATGACAGAATTAGGCATAGAGACTAATCTGTTCTCAGATCAGCCCAGCAATCATCTGCAAGAGCATTGGTCTAGTTATCAGTACCAAACACAGTGTTAAGCTGCTGAGTCACTCGAATGAAGGTGGTGCGGCGACTCAGCTCTTTCAGCTTAGCAGCTCCCACATAGGTACAGGTGGAGCGGACTCCTCCCAGCACATCTCTCAACGTGACATCCACTGGACCTTTAAACGGCACCTCCACTGTCTTACCCTCGGAAGCCCTGAACCCAAACAAATAAAAAAGATACATCCAATCACCAAATCCATCACCCAGCAGCATCGTACTCATTATTGGACTACATATGGCATCATAAAAGTAATAGATAATTACAATGACACATAAAAATTGCAGGGCCATTATGATTACTAAAAGAATTCATTAAAATAAACATTTCCAGTGTATTGACTTTGTGATTTCTGTGATATTACAGTGATAAACAGGGCAACAGCTCATTATACAGCTGTATTCCAGGTGGAAAGGGAGCTATGAGCAGGCGAACTGCTTCTGTGAGAATCACAAAACATTTATTTCAATAGACAGGATAATTCCCATGTCTTTGACCACTGTCCTGACTGTGGCATTTAAACACTGAGCACTGAGAACATTTACAAAAATATTAATAACATAGGAATTTTAGCCAAAATAATCTTTTGATCACTGTACATATCGTGCCTCTATCAGTGTTTTCTCTCTCACCTGTACTCTGCCACTCCTCCTGCGTGCTTCTGCATGGCTGTGTCAGAACTCATGCCATAAAAGAGTTTGTACTTTTTCCCATTCTTCTCAATGACCTCACCCCCGCTCTCTGTGTGACCTGCCAGCATCCCACCCAGCATCACAAAGTCTGCTCCCGCACCTGTTTGCCACACACCACACCACACCACAGCCAATCAAACAGTTCAAAATGGGTCAGACACTGCAGGCACAGAAAACACAGAACTTAAACCTTGCCCTTACTAAGATATTTGGATTTACCATTCAAAGCTACATGATTTCCAGTTATAAATACTGTAAAGACAAGTGCAGTGGAAGTGTAGTATCCTCTAGAGCAGTGGTTCCCAACCTGGGGTCTGGGCCCCCCTTAGGCGGGCGCTAGAGATCGCAGGGGGTGCGGACAAATTTGTCTGCACTGAGATTACCAAAATTATCTTTGTACACTTTAAATTAATAAAATTCCAATGTCTGAGAAATGTAAAAGTATATGTGTGTGTGTATACGTGTTAAAGAACAAAAATCTACAATCGCTGTTTATTTTTTGCAAATAAAAGTTTGTAATTTTTGTGCATCTATGCAGGTAGGAGTTGGGGGGCTGGCTTGTCTTGGACACAGGCAAGAGGGGCTTCAAGGAAAAAAGGCTGGGAGCCACTGCTCTAGAGTAGCGGTCCCCAACCGTTTTTGGGCCATGGACCAATTTTAAGTAAAACTGTTTCAATATTTTTAGTGCAAAGTCATATAGGGGCACACTGTGGCATAGATATAATGATTAGTATCAGCTCCTACGTCGCCGTGCTTTTTCCCAATGAGAACAGAGGCAGGCTTCCATTTCTTGGGTTGCTTTTTTATTGTTCATAAACAAAACACCAAATGGCTTGTGGGCCAGAATGTCTTCACAGGCAAAACAAAACGGTGATGTAACGATAACGTGATGATGGACCGACACTGAGGTCCACCTAAACTGAATTTAAATACACCGCCTCAGTTAACCCTGAGTACACCTGCAGCTGGAACCAATTCACTCCCAGGCGCAGTCAGGGGGTCAAAATAAAAGACACACACCATACAACAAAGGAAACATAACCCCAGGACGAACTCTAACGGCCGTCCCTTGACATAACCCCCCCAGAGCCCTTACACCACAGTTTCTTCAAAATCACTCAGCATTTGATTATTAGATGCTAATTATACCAACTATCATGCAATATATTACTAGCCTCATTACAAAAACTGTACGTGTGGGAAAAACTAACACAGATTTGAAATCAGCATGAAAAACACTACAGAACCCACATAAACTTATCTCTTTTGACCTATTGGCCTCTGTGTAATCAATGAAATATTTTTTATCCTGTTTTTATGTGGTTGGGGACCTCTGCTGTAGCTGCTCTGCTGTCAAACTTACCGAACGCCTTAGAGACATCTCCTGGGCAGGTGCATCCTCCATCCTGAATGTGAAACCAAAAAGAAAGAAGTTTAAATACATAGCACGAACATCTATTTTTCCAGTAAATGTACAGCGTCACTAATACAGCTTAAACAGGCGTCAGTAGCAACACAGTGAATATCTCACAGAGATGATGTGTCCACCCAGGCCATGTGCAGCATCAGCACACTCGATTACAGCGCTCAGCTGTGGGTAGCCCACCCCGGTCTTCTTACGGGTAGTGCACACGGAGCCTGCTCAGACAGACAAACAGATAAATAATCATAGACCTAAGATAAATGAACAGAATAATATTTAAGCTGAACAGTCTCAGTCCAAAAACACTTGTTACATAGGAAAAAAGAATCATTATTTCATTTTAAAGTTATCACCTGGACCGATGCCCACTTTTATGATATCTGCACCAGCGAGAATCAGCTCCTCCACCATTTCTCCGGTGACAACATTACCAGCCTTGAAGGAGTACAATGTTTACAACTTACAACCATTATTATCTTCTGTTATCTTATGATACTACAAATATTTGTATCAACTGTATATTACAGGTCACAGCAACTGACCATGATGGTGTGTGAAGGGAACTTCTGCCTCACGTCCTTGACGAAATGCACAAAATGTTCCGAGTAGCCATTTGCTACGTCGACACAAATGTACTGGAGCTGAGGCACAGCGGCCAAAATGGCGCCGAGCCTCTCAAAGTCAGCCTCACTTGTTCCAGAGCTGACTGCCACACTCTGCAGAGAAAAAAATCAGAAGGAGAGAAACAGGGAAGGAGACGGAATGTTAATGATATGCTTTTCAGGGCAGCATTAGATTCTAATTATTTCCTTGTTAGAAATGAAGTGCACTACATACAGAAGCCAAACACGCATTCCTTCTTACCCCAAGGCATTCAGGTCTCTTTGCTGCAAACTCTTTCCAGTCATCTACATTGTAATGTTTGTGTATGGCAGTAAAAAGTGTGAACTGGAAGAAAAAAGGGGTTAGTTAAGCCTCCGATTGAAGTTCATGAGACAAAGCTAATTCAATAATGCAATCAAGGTCCTTCAATACAGTTTTTCTATCACAGCAAGCCTCGTGTACAAATATTAAAGTCACAGGTAATCAGGAACACTGTTTCAGTCATACTTGATGTAGCACCACAGCCATCTCAAAGGTTCCAACGGTGTCCATGTTAGCAGCAATGATTGGGATTCCTCTATAACTTCCTTTCGAGTTTCTGAAAGTGAAACTGCGCATCAAGTCCACCTGAAAAGTAAAGTAAAATGCAGCCCTGTAAGAGTCAGGCATTGCAAAAATAAAGAAAGAAAGGCAATAAATGCAGTCACATTTACATAAAGAGGGAATTCCACCTACATATTCATGCATAAATACATCATTAAGATGTCAGCAGTCATTCAAATTGATTCAGTGTGTAAACACTTTGTTCTCAAGTAACAGGTCAGAACTGTTCACTATATTGATAATAAACAGACATCCAACAATGTTATTAAAAGATAGACCACAAAAAGGACTAAATTTTGGTGTAAAACATACTTCAGTACATGCAGGTTAAAGGTACCTGCAGTGTATAGTAAGGCAAAACAGTCCCTGCTAAAACTATACATATTTTTTACCCATGTTGTTATTATCAACATATAACATGATATAAAACATAATATACATATTAAAAATATAAATGCTAGATTTGCACAGTACACACTGCCATCTATGGCTTGTGTCAACACCACAGCAGTCTGAGTCAGTACATTTATGCACTATTTAACATTTAAATATTTTAATCTAATTGACTATTTAACCAGTCTTGATGATTACATCATGCAGAAATTCTGAAAAATCAGTGGAACTATCCGTTAATAGACAAGTAAATGTTCTGTTACATGTTCTGATAATTTAATGTTCCATAAAATGAGCTGAGGTGAGGTGTAGCACTGAAAAGGTCAGACTGTGCAAAGGGCATCCAGCTACAATAATACATATAATAAAGAGAGTGTTTCACCTCACTGCGGGACTTAAGGGTGCTGCGTTTTGGGCGAAGCAGCACATCTTTGAAGTCCAGCTTGATGTCATTCTCAATGCGAGGCATGCCTGCTTGGCCTGGTGCCCTTGAGACTCTTACAGCTTCTCTCTGTGCAAAAACAGCAGCTGTGCGTGGGAGTGCAGTCCTTGTACCGTCTGTTTGTTCAGCCAAATAAGAGCTTTAGTAATGTGAATGCTCCAGGGGAGAGGGGGGGCTAAGGCCCGACAGCCACCCCACAACATGCCTTCAAGTCACATTTCAGGAAGTATAGGCTAAACTATTTCAATACATTAAAACATGCATACTAATCATCGTTTATAACCTCGTTAGTATATTGTACATGCACATTACATACAAAGTTGGTTAATGCAGTTCTGCAAGTAAAATGGATAGCATCTGTTGCAAACAAGCTCCAATTAGACACATTTTTACAACTCACACTAAAGACATCAGCCTAAAATACACACTTAGAGACGGACAAGAATATGTATAACAGTAAGAGCAAGATCCCAGCTGAATTACCTGCTACTGCAGATGTGGACAGTCTCTTCTGGACTGTATAGAGGTGAGGAAGAAGCACGTCACTTTTTTTTTCCGGGCTGCGAATCTCATGTGAAGGCGCCAACAGATTGCCCCGGATCTACAGTAAAACACACAATGTAGTTTTTCAACCAAAACTGTCCCGCCCAGACTCATTCTTAGCTCCGCCCTTATGGACTACAAAATTACGGACTTTTCAATGCTGCTTTTTCGTTCCAGCCTGAATCATTTACGTATTAAACGTGTATCATTTACAGTATCATTTACAGCTTTTCTGGATTAAAATTTGTTGTACTTAACTCATACCTTTTTGTGTGTATTTGTTATTATATTATTATTTTTATTTAGCTTCGTATTATTTTTCTGCCGGAACTGTTAAACGGTGCTACGGGGTGGTAGGGTGTGTTATTGGGTTGCTCAAGGAACATCAATTGAAACGGTGCGAAAGTAAAAAATCGAGGGAATTGCTGATAGAGGAAAATTCTGTGGTTTTCTGTCGTATTAGTTTAGATTTTTGCCTGTTTTTTCACAGCTCGCGTTGATACAAAACATAAGCCACAATGCTGATCAAAGTTAAGGTAAGGGGGTGGAATTTTTACTGCTGTTTCATGCTCGGTGCCGGTTAGCTAGCCCAGTTAGCCTCTTCCAGGTTAACTGGAAACCCAGCAACAAATCTGAACAGGGCTAGGCCTTTTGTGTACAAACACAACTTTTTTCCCCCATATTTTGAAAAGACAAGCAGAGCTAGGGATGGCAAGGTTGAAAATGTTCAGATTTGCATTAGCAGTGATGAGGATTGTCAGGAACAGCAATTAGTTTATTAGAGGGACCTTTTGGAGAAAAAGTCAGAGAGGTGAGTTTGTGTTGGTTTGGACCTGTGCTGAGGAGAGACTCTTGAGTGTGTTGGAAGAAGGATGCTGATGGAGCTGCAGGGAAGAGGAGAAGAGAAAGGCCTAGTATGAGGTGTTGGGATGTGGTGAGGGAAGACGTGTAGCCAGTTGGTGTGAGGGAGGAAGATGCAGAGGACAGAAGGGAATGGAGACAGTTGATCCGCTGTGGCGACCCCTAAACAGGAACATCTGAAAGTAGAAGAAGACATTTTTCGATGTTGTGGACACTAAGCGAATTCATGTGTGCATACCCAACTAAAGCCAACTCAAAATGTACCTTTCCTGTCAGTTCTATGTCTCTTCTTGATCCTGCTATTATTTTCATTCTTGCTACTTTGCGTTGTAATTTGGCTGCACGTTAGAGAGCTTGTGTTAGAAATTTGCTGAAGCTGTGTGTGTGCATGATAGATTGCATTTAATGTTTCTATAAAATACTCATTTGTCAAACGATAATAAATTTGTCTATGTTAATGGAACAGCAGCCTGATTTTATTAGCTTCAAGGAATAATACCATTCATAATATTGAAATCACCTAGATTTGTAGTATCTAAATAATGAATCATTTGTAGTATCTAATAAAACAACCAGAGTGACCGTAGATGAAGGTGATGCTTTCAGTGCAGGAGATGGGTTGAATTCTTGTGTTTATCTGGAGAAACCCTTTAAGCTCTGTGTGTATTCTGACACATCATATTAGTAAACTGCTGGACTTATTAATGGGGCGCCCCCATTGCTGGTGCAGGTGTTCAGTTCTTCTCACAAAGCTTGAATCATTTCCATGGAAAAGTATTGACTCTGGAGTAGCTGCACATGAGCCTAAATTCACCATGCTCAATGCTAAGGGTAAGCCATGATCTAATAAAGCCCCCCGGCACTGGGACTGTAAAGCAGATATCTGGATAGGTGGAGTTCCATCCTGCATATTTGGTGCGATGCTGGAGTGGTGTTTGAGATTCAGCATCAGTACCTGACCTAATTTATGCCCTTGTGACTGAATGCAATCAAACCCTCAGAGCAATGTTCCAGCACTTTGTGTACAGCCTTTCCAGAAGAGCAGAGGCTGTTGCTGCAGTAAAGGGACAGAAGCTCCCAGTTAGTGATGACAAAAGAAACAGGTTTCTACAAACTTCTGGACATTGTGTCCGCATTACCGATCAAGGCTAATCATAAGCACAGGCTAAAAGAAATTTCCAATGTTTAGTCACCATTGCCACAAGTCTAAGACTAATTCTAATCATATGCATTGTAGAAAAGATGAATGAAAATGGTGTGAATGCATAGCCATAACCCTGATTACCGATATACAGTGACCACTCTTTGAAGTGACATTTACGCTGTCTGTAATAGATACTCTGAAGATAATAACAGATTTCTCATTTATTTTTGATGTTTCTAGACCCTGACTGGCAAAGAAATTGAAATTGACATCGAGCCAACAGACAAGGTACGTTTCATCAGTGTTCTTAGTGAGGCCTTAAATGAGAAATGAGAGCAGTACACTGTTACTGAAACTGCTTGAAAATATGTGAACCCATTAAAATGTTCTGTATTTATGCCGAAATTACCTGAAATATCATCAGATTTTTGCTATATGTAGATAAAGAGATAATGTATAATGTCATGTAAATTGGAATTTAGAGGACTTTATTTAAACCTTAAATCTAGGATGTGGTTGTGTTTCCTGGCATGAACAGCTCTGTGTTTTCCTGATGATAAACTCATCCCCAGTAACATTAGCCAATGAGACGGAGGCATTTAGTTCCTTAGTAGGTACAATAGATTTCTTTGTGGGCCATAAAATACTTCTTGGAGTGGATAACAGTGGTCTTGAATTTCCTCCATTTGTAAACGGTCACTTTTGGATTGTTGAATTCCAAATGCTTTACAGTTGTAATTGTAATCTTTCCAGCATTAACGACTCTCTTTCTTATGATACTTCCCAAGGTTGTGAAGATCAGACTTTGATAGATCCCTGTTTTAAAGAAACCAGAGTGCCCACTGGGACCTAAATGACATTCCATTGATTGACTCTGATTTCACTTTCAATTACTTTGCATACCTTTGGCATTCACTGATACTTAATATTGGATGCTCATATGAAACATATAGAAAAAGTCTTCACAGACTTTTAAGCACCACTGTAGCTTAATATCAGATGCTGATAAATGGACTATGCATCCCTATTGTTGTTTATGAAAAACTTTCAGTTGCTTTTCAGAAATATCAGATTTAGTTTGGTGTAACAAAGGCAGTTTGAGATCATTGATTGTGTTTGCATTCAGGTGGAGAGAATAAAAGAGAGAGTGGAGGAGAAAGAGGGTATTCCACCCCAGCAACAGAGACTCATCTACAGTGGGAAACAAATGTAAGATGGTCTCAGGAACTCGTGTTCCATCTCTGTCTGTCTTCTGACTCTTTAAACGCCTAACTTTAAAAACCTTGATTTTGAAACACACATTCTTTCAGTTTTCTTTAAGAGAATTCTCTTTGTTCTTTAGGAATGATGAGAAAACAGCAGCAGATTATAAAATCCAGGGTGGCTCTGTATTGCATCTGGTTCTTGCACTCAGAGGGGGTCTCGTGCACCAGCGTTACAGCAACCACCTGCAGGCCTTATAATCACCACACGTCGCCACCACATACGTCCCGTCAGTCTCAGCACACAGTTCCCCCAGTGATCTCACGCAAACTCTGCAGTGTCACCGTTGACCGTTGTGTTATGAAGCCCTTTTGGTTTGTAGTGAACAACAGTATCTTTGGCTCAGCACCCCTCTTCCTCTTATTTATCCTTTGTAGAGCGCTGTCATGCTCAGTTTAGGTTTACTGACAGCAAATGCTGAGCAATTGTTAATATGAAACTGATGCAGTAGAGTTTGTCAATAAAACATCATATTGGCACTTTTGTAGTCCTTCTGATTATTGTGCATTTTGTCATTTAACACTATACAACTGTAAAGGAACATTTATTGAAAGTTATGTAACTATGATCACAGTTTAAATTAGCACAGTTATGTCCTGATTAAGCCTAAATTTCAATACCCTATTTTTTCTCCTATTTTTCGCCAGGTATGCTTAAGGCATTTGTGTGGTTTTATTCAATAAAATCAGTCATAATTAATTTTTCTGTTACTTTTTTCTAACCTCTCTTTATCCCTTCAGATAATGCCTTTTTGTTATATATTGTCACTGTCGCTGTAACTCCACTTTTGATCTTTGTTTTTTTTTTTCATAAATCGATACTATTGGTTAGTCTCCACGTGGGTCTGTAAAATTTAGAAATAATTTTTTTTTTTTTTTTTTTTTTAACCTGTCGTGTCTGGCATCTTAGCAAACAGATCTTGAAGCTGGGTGCCTTGGTGTGCCAGACACC
>JBBPDC010000011.1:609304-632096 GCA_037974485.1 Hemigrammopetersius urotaenia | reverse complement strand
CCGAAAGTGAATATACAGAACACTCCTACTTTGGCAGTTCGTAGAGAATGAGGTTGCAGCATCAGTGTAGGGCCCCTACATTCTGTACAAGAAGTCTGAGCTGGTTTTTTCCTACTTTTAGGTGCAGATCGACTGATTTAACACTATTAAACATACTCTGATATTATTCATCAGGAATGGTTAAAAGTACCCTGAAGTGATTGTTTTTATAATTGAATCATTTTAATAGGAATATACTAAAGGTAAAAAAAAATTAGTTGAAGTAATTAAGTTGATTATTATTTTTGTGTAATATCATACAATGCCTCTCAGCTGGAGACCACAACAAACTTAACCTACATTTACAATCCTTTACACCACTTGACTTAAATTACATTTAGTTTATAATAGATAGTGAAAGAATTGCTCCTGGTTTGAAGGAGAGAAATGTAAGACACTGTTTGTCCCTGTTTGTCCACATCATTTTGAGGGACTGGGAGGTGTTAAAGCTTGCAGAATGTTGATTTTAACACAGATTACGCCTGAACCCCAGTTAATGCTGTTTCTTTACATCTTTTAGTCCAAAGCTTATGCAAGCTAATTTTGCCCCAACATTCCGCTGCTTTTTACAGCATCTATAAACATATTCACTATATTTATATATCATGAGAAAATAAATGAGGAGCAATTGGCACGCAGTGATCATTTTCCTCACAAGTATCATCCAAGTATGACATCAATACATAGGCACATCGACAAATTAGCAAGTTAGCATACACAAAAATGCCATATATATGTATAAACCTCTGACTTTTTCAATTGATTTTGATCTTGGTTTCTGGAGTGCACCTGAATTTTGCACATTTATATTTATGTAATTTGAGTTAACTGCTTGACATCAGTGATACTATGAGAGCTATGGAAAGTAAAATTTGCTTCATGCCATTTAGTATTGTATGGTGAATGAAATTATGTATTGGACATGGATCAACACACAGCTTCTTCAAATCTTAGGTAATCTGAGCAGCTTTCACCGTGCTGCGTTTACTCGTCTCAGACATGTACATTGTTTCCACAATGCAGTACATGAACATAATTTGGCAGTTCTCTGCTTACTTTTGACATTTTTAGTCTCAGTACATCATATTTTTTCTTCAGTGACAAACCTGGATAATTTTAGGGGAATCAGCTATGATTCATTCTTTAAATTCTTCATAAGTTAAAATTAGTCCTAAATTGTTTTTATCTTATATGTACAATTCTAGGAAGAACCTGTGGAACCTTCACATAAGGTTTTACAGGTTCTTTAAACTCACACATCTAATTCACAAAAGAACCAATCATCCAGCACAGTGATGCAGCATGTGTGCGATACTGTATGTCAAAGGTTAAAGAGGCAGCCAGTCAGGTAAAGTCAGTTATTGCACTCATATTCACTCATACAGCATATCTACAGTTTCTTAATATCAATATGAGAATCAATAAAGTGTGTGATTCCAGTACGAATGCCAACAAGTTAAAGATAAGGCCCAGATTGGAGAGTCAGTTAAAGTCAAGTATACTCTTCGCATTAACTTTAGTACATCTATAGAACTTTTAATATATGTATTATTATATGAATATTAATATGAAGATATATATCTCACTCTAATCACATCTTAGTAGATAAGCACACATTTACAATTTCGCTATTGCATCTTTTCCACAATCACATCTGAAGACCAAAAATAGCACTGCATTATTACTTTTTTCCCCCAAAATATATATTTTTATATATACGATAAGAATTTAGTTAATTTTATCTACAGCTTAATGAATGTGAGTATTTAGGCTGTATGTGTGTGATTTCAGGGTTTGTTAGAATTCAAGAAATCAGCAATAGAACGATGTTCTTCTATTGCCTTCGGTTTATCAACCTGTTTTGCCGAACCTATTACAGCCTGTGCTGTTTATGCAGAACAAAGTCATTTCATAGCCTTTTTGTTTTTTTCATGAACTTCATTTATCTTCAAAAATATCAAGAAAAAAAAACCAAACAAAATAATTGTTCAACGGTGATAATAATGGTAATTAGAATACCTAAGCACAGGCTCCTATCTATGTATTATATTATAATTAAGGCAATTTAAAGAGCTAGAAGTGTACTCAAACCAGAGTGAGATTCTGGTAGAAAACTACACTAAACCACAAAATGTGGTTTTTAAATATATATACTTATATATACTATCTAAACCTTACAATCCCAGAGTTATCAACCGGCTAAAAACAACAAACAGTGACTGAAAATACACAAAATAACGACAATAATGACAGAACTTGACAAAAAAAAACCAATCAGGCTATGACAATTATGGCAAAATGATAAAAAAAAAAAGGAATCAAAATTAGAAATGTTTTTTAGTGTATTGATGCAGCTGAATGATCTTAATACCAAATGAGATTCTGAATCAAAATACTTTGGCATATTCACACTAAACAAACCAAAATGATTTCATAGGAAGTGACTAATACTGCACTATGCAGTGTGTCTGTGACGGTTTGACGGTGGCAGTGTTCACATATGGAGTGTGTGGATGAAGAGCTACAGTAAAGTGTGGAGGAGTCATTTGGGCTGGAGTTGGGGGATCAGAGTTACAACAGAAAAGACAAACGTATGATTTTGACATCGTAATTGATACTGCAATGAATAACACTGATCTATTTCTACGGAAATCAGATTTTAAGAAAATTGCAGTATTTATACACATTATGGTGTCATGAGAGTTCAGAAAATCTATAGTTGTAACCCCTTTGGAGGAGGAGACCAAGGAATGGAGCGGAACACCATTACATGTAGACTGAAGTGGTGCATTGAAATCACATGGTTCAAAATGTGTACATCCTTTCCACAAGAATAAAAATATAGTACATCAGCAATTACACTGGGTAACATTTTTATAAAAGGGCTGTTTCATTGCCATTTTTGATTTTTCTTAGTCAGGTTTTGCACGCCGATTCAGAAAATCACAGTTTTGTCCTACCTTCAATGGTTCTAGATATGAACTAAATTCCATGTATATTTTTCATTATAAGGTTGTTATAATACTAGGATTATTTTCATATTAGTCATATTACTCAGTGATGCGTGCTGGCAACCCTGTTATCTACATGTACAACAAACAATTGACATATTAATATGCAAAAAGTCTAACAAAAGACCATGTCAGCCAAGCCGCCAAGTTAAGTATTTCTAAAAATGACATTTCTAACTAAACCCTTGAAGCTGCATGAAAATAAACATTACCAACAAAATCAGTGGCAAGATCGTATAAGAAAGATTACAAAATATAAAGATATTTCTGCAGCCAAATGTATCTAAAATCAATGACAAGACCGTGCTGATGTACTACATGCTGTTCACACGGAAGAGAATGTACACATTAAAATCAAGTGCATTCAGTGCTTAACATTTTTCAGTGTTTAGCATCAAGGTTTCTTATTCAGTCTCTCCTGACCTCTGGCTCTTCCCTCCAACACCACCCCTTCATAAACACCAGAAGACGTGCAAAAGTATTTACAAATCAGAAAGGTATACTAGTGTGTGAGTTTTCACCCATATTTTCCAGTAGCGTGTCTGTATCAAACGGGCACCCTGCATTGTGTTTCTATGTGTGCATGTGTGTGTGTGTGTGTGTGTGTGTTTATGTTCAGCAATCGGCTGATTTCGAAGTCTCCCCCTCATCTGCCCCCGACAGAGGAGCTGTCTCTGTCTTCATTTCCATTTCCTCTCCATAGCATTCCTCCTTTTTCTCGTCCTCTGCTGGGTACACAACCACACAGAATTTCTGCCCCAGGTATGTCATCTTATCTGCAGGGGACAGGGGAGAGGAAAAAAGAACTTCAGCATATTGTTTGGATATGGCGTTATAGAATGATCTTCTTTACACTCTTTTCCAGATCTTTAAGGGTCTTGTCGGCCTTTTAATTTCTTATTATTAAGTAGTAGATTAATGATGCTGCCTGTAAATGTATTTTTTCTTGTTTAGTGGTGTAAACTCTTAGTAAGCAAATGGCATTGTGGTCATTTTTTTTATTTGAGGAAACTTTTTTGCACACCTCTTTTTTCAGGCAGGTGTGTTGGAAATGACCAGGGGTCACTAATCAGGAAAGTAGAAAAAAACCCAGCACATTGGCCAATTTGCAAGCAATTATTTATTTATACAATGTTTCGGTTGTAATTGCTTGCGAATTTTCCTGGTCATTTTTTTTTAAATTAGCTACAAGATGCTTCATGTTAGTCTAACCAAACAAACACATCTGACATCTAAAAGAGGCTGTTAATAGTGAAAACTCCAGTCAGCATGTGTACCTGCACTGTGCAGCAATTGTACAGTGGATCAGACTCTGCCCTTTCTTCCTTCTGCAATGAGTTAAATTAACCAGTGTAATGTCGCTTGCACCTTAACCTCTAGAGTGCAAAGATAAGCATGTGTACAATCCAGCATTTATGCCACTAGGGGGCCTGCTTGACAAAAAGGAGCAAATGACAGGGGAGCTGTAATAAATTAGTCTTAACAGAAGCAGTCTGCTTTACTATCCTTCTCACATTATTCCTGAGAAGCAGGAAACCATAAGACTTGGTGTACTTACCAACAAATGTGTTGAAGCACTGGGGTTTGTTGTCCCAGTAGACACCCAAGAAATAGACAGGCACACCGGTGAGCATGATGGCCAGGCCGATGCCACACACCACAGGCTCAGAGTACAGTGAGAAGACCAGCAAGAAGGCCCAGAACAGAAGATAGATCACCGGCCACACCAGGCTGATCTGAGATCAGGAAAAGGTGAAGAGTTATTATTCAGTTTTTAAGAACAATATGAGGCTAATATGTACTTTATATATTGTTGCCAATATACTAATGAGGCTAATTATTCTCTCTTTGTACTTACCTTGATTGGCCGGTGTATGTCGGGCTGTTTTATACGCAAAACAATCTGCCCAGCAACAGTGACTCCGTAGAAGAGGTAGTTGATGAATCCCACGTAGTTGATAAGTGTGTACATGTCACTAGTGCACAGCATCAGAAGTGTGGAAATGCACTGCAAAACACAGAAAAAGAGAAATGGAAGAAGAAGTTTGAGAAGCCCTGACCTGGTGATAAACAGTTCTAACATAGTGAATGCTAATCAGCAAGTTTTACAGAGGGAGAGAGAGGAAAAAGAATGCACGCAGGTGTGCATGTGTACATGTAATACATTTTCAATACAGAAATATCTTCCTACAAATGTCAACTTTGTAGGAAAAACAGAGAAAACAGGGCTAACATCCAATGTCAGGCCAAATAAAATGGAACTGAATTTGTGATATGCTTTCTACAAGCTTCAGTACAAATGCTTAATACACATACAAATGCTTGTAATTTAAACACAACTGAGTGTGTTTAAGTGTGTAGGAGATACTCACAGTGAAGAGCAGGGCTGGAATGGGTGTGCAGCGCTTCACGTGGATCATAGCCAGCAGACTGGGCAGATGGCCCTCTCTGGCACCAGCAAAGAACAACCTGATGGACAGACAGAGGGAGAGAAAGAGAAGAATGAGGCAATTACAAGATGTTTATGTTCACATCAAGGGGACCGGGTTAATGGAGAAAACCATGGAGAGAGAAAAACAAAGAGACTGAGAGAAGCAGTAGGGACATCCCTCATTAAGATACATATGCCACACAGAAGAGGACATATCTGAATTGACAAGTCAGTGCTTGTGACAGTCAGACACTGACGATGAGCAGACTGACAACGTATGGGAAATAGTGGGAAAAGACGGGTGAAATAGTGAAAAGATGACAGGATCAATGTGAAGACATTGGATATGAAGTGCATGGATGAATGGATGAATGTGTGGATGGAGAGACTGACCGGGAGGAGGTGAAGAGGGAGCCGTTGACCCCCCCAAAGGTGGACAGGGCAACCGAGATGGGCATGATCCATGACATCACTCCCAACAGCTTCTCACCAAACGTCTGGGAGAGAGCAAAAGAGTGATGAACAAGAGAACCGGAGATAAACAGAGAAAGAGAGTGGAGGAGAAGGAAGTGAAGAGGCCTGCTGATTACATGTTGTTTTTAATCATCCTATGGACATTTTGTGGTCTCTTATCTGTAGATGTGACGTACTGTCTGCGTCAATACAAGTATCAATTGTGTGAAAATGAACAATTGACACTTAGATATGTCACAAATATTCTGAAAAAAAAAACCTTTCAGAAATAAGGCAAAATTCAATGCAATACAAAGACAAAACTTTCGTTTCCTGTGAGGTCATCTGTAAAGGGTGGATAGTTTTATCCTGGCAGTTCAGGAGAGAGGATACTCACCACAGCAACAGCATTGGAGGCCAGCAGTTCCTGAGGGCTCATGGCAGTGACGTAGGCAATGTTAGCAAAAACATAAACAAAAGTCACCAGGGGAATGGAGATGAAGATTGCACGAGGCAGGTTTCTGCACAGAGACAGAGAGGAAAAAGTGAAAGGAAATGAAAAGAAAGAGAAAACTGGTTATGACTGCTCTGCGTTTGTTATGGTTTATTCCTCATCATAGGGTGTTTAATGGCTACTTGTCCATTAAGAGAGGACAAAAGGCTTAAAATCAATTAAAAAATTTATAAAGCGTAGTTTTCCAAGCAACACTACTGTGAATGACTGGTTTTACCATGTTACAACTGGATGTTTGAAATATGTAAAGCACCCTGTAGCTCCTCTAGGAAACTGGGTTAGAAGGTTAACTCTTTGACCCCTTATTCAAAAATGTTATATGCTCCACAGAACATATTGGATTTGGTAAGATTAAGCAAAGATAAGCTATCAGCTATGACTGAGATTATAGTATGGCATGCTTTATGCTGTGAGAACCAGACTGAACAGAGTGTGGAGGCTTACACATAGGGATCCACCAGCTCCTCTGTTACATAGTTCAGGAAGTTCCAGCCTCCATAAGCAAAGGAACCTTGTAGAAATGCCAGAGCTATCAGACCAACATCATAGTCCTGAAAAGGCTCAAAGGCATTGGCTGGTTCCAACCAGTAATATTCACCTGAAGAGAATGAAAGAGGAGAGAGAAAGAGAGAAGGAATATTAGAATCTATAACAGCAAAGCAGTTTATAACAAGTCACTGTGTAAACTGATACAAACCAAAAAAATATTGATTACGTGAAAATCCTGTTTTCTTTCTGCATACAGACTTATTTATTGATTTATTGAATTCCACATTCAGTATTTCTGGGATCATTTTTACTTGCACCAGAAGGAAGCTGATGAAGTTTCAGTAATGATGACTATAGCAATACAATGTGTGATATATATTTAGCTCTGTTATCCGTTTTAGGAGTGATTATTGGCAGATAAACTTGAAAGAAAAGTTAAAAGAAAAACCAAACAGCACTGCAATTTTGCCCATAACATATGAAACAAGCTGACAAAGTATTTGGTTAATAAATGTAAAGACATCTGAAAATCTGAAAGGTCTGAAGGTCATATCTCTGAGCCCTCTTTGACCTATCGGTTCAGTCTGTCCCTCTCGGTTTTAGTCCATCCTCGCACATGACTGATCAACCAGCCGGTCACACACAGGCTGTGGTGTTAAGACCAAACTAATATAAACACACACTGGTCCTGTTTTCTTTCTGCATTCAGCCTTTAATAATAGCTGTCGCTGAGGCTGTATCAGAAGAGTCTGTGGAATAACAGCTCCTCTGCACCATGATCTTATCTAATCTCCTGTGACGCTCACGCTGTAAAAACAGTATTATAAAGTTTTTCTTTCTTCGAGGTTTTGAACCCGATGGCTTCTCTTCAGGCATTGGGCTGGGGGAGGGGTTATAAAAACTGTGGTATGAACTCGGTTCAACTCTGCCACACATCTCCATTCAGGCAAATAAATAGGGCATATATGGACTTGCAATTGTATTTAATGTAGATATACATATTTTAAATATATGTGTCAAGACTATCGGAGCAAGATATCTGATGCGCTTTTAGATCTGAATGGTAAAATACAGAATGGACTGCAGAGATACACTGGAGCAGTAAGACGCTGACACATATGGACAGCCTGTCATGCTTATACTCTCTCTCTCACTCTCTCTCTCTCTTTCTGCCATTCGCGCTCTCTCTCTCACACACACACACAAACACACACGTGGGGCAGATGGCTTGTACCCTTGCAGATTTGCACAATGCCCATGATGATGATGAGGATGAGGGCCAGCAGTTTCCCTGCCGTGAAGACATCTTGCACACGCGTGGCCCAACGCACACTGGCACAGTTCACCCACGTCAGCAGCACTGAAACAGAGAAATATCAGGAGGGACACATTAGCACACAGTTTCATACAAATTCATGAGACATGATCCTTTATCTGCAAAACAAGTTTCAGTACTGAACAATAAAGAAAACCACTTTGAAAACCCTAAACAAAATAAAAACCCTTTTCATGTTATACCACAGGCCTGTTTCCCAGTCTGTGAATAAGCTTAAACCATCCAGGAACCGGCTGTTTTTATTTATCAGTACTGCCTGTAAATTGTGTACTTTCGTAATGCAGAATCACTGAAATTGTCAATATATACAGTTTCTGGGTGTAAGCCAGTGTAATTCTAAAGGCCCTCCCTCTGAAATCCAGCAGTTCATTTCATCACCTTGTAACAGACAAAACACTCGTTGTGTACAAAGACTCTGAGACAGTGCTATAAATATTGTGTGGGCCACTGTAGGTAAAGGATTGTAGATTAATCAAAACCTTAATGCAATTCGCTTATTTACTCAGTATTTTACACCACTGCTCTGACATGATAATTATGGGCATATATTTGACAAACAGTCAGAAAGTACGAAAGCAATTCTGTGTAATGATTCTTGCTTTAGATGTTCAGGAACATTTGCTTGACTTCACTAGACAATCTGTCATGAAGCTCTTCAGAGACAGGAAAAAGGGCATTAGACAGTCAAATCACACTCCTGTCACTTTACTTCTAGAGATGCGTGCGGCCAAAGTGCAGCGGTGGATCATAAAATAAAGGGTCAACATTTTTGTGAACTTCAATCCCTGGACTTCTGACAGAGCAAAAAGCTTTGTGAATATGTATACTAACCACACGACTCAGTAAACATGTGCACACATTGCAAAGCTTAGGGTCTCCACTTTCAGCACTTTAACGTATCTACCTGTTTCAGCAAGGTATATTAAATTGCAGTACCAATTGCTGACAGTAATGTTAATTGATTAATGAAACCCACACACTGTTAGATATAAAAAGCAAGGTAGTCTGATGATCATACAGTCATGAACTTTAGCTTTTATAAGCAGAGAACCTGTTTTCAAGAATATATTGTTTACAATCAGCCCAGAATTTTTATGGCATTTATGAGATGCTTTTATCCAAAGCGACTTTCATTCCCTAACTATAGGGCACAGTCTCCCTCGAGCAATTTGGGGTTAAGGGTCTTGCTCAGGGACCCAGTGGTGGTATGCTGAAGGTAGGATTCGAACCCATGACCTCTTGATCCGGAGGCAAGTATCCTACCCACTGAGCTACCTCCACCCAAAATTGGACAGTGCCAACACCAGACAGAAGCACCCAAATAGTTTTAGGGACACACACAGGGACCTGCTCATTAACACTACTTCCATTGCACTAAGAAGCACGCAGTTTGTTTATCTACATTTTATGTCTTACTAATCTAGAGTAGTTGACATGTCATGTCATTAAATGGGTCAAAAGGGAGGAGTGTGTTTTCCTTCCTGCAGGCTGAAGCACAGAAGCGTTATCCTTCTATTGGCTAATGTAGTACAAACAACCCAGCAGTAAAGATGATAAAACAGGCCGTTAACAGACAATAAATATGTCATATAGTACAAACTGGACATGTGTGGTACATTTTTTTCTATTTCAACACTGATACTGAAACCTTGTTCTGGTATTTTTTGGAAACTAAGCTGTATCTGAAGCACTACACTTTAATATGAACATCTAAAAGTAGGTCATCGTGCTCAAACTACTCAAAGACTCTATTAACGCACAAGAAGAAATAGACACCTATCAACATGACATCACACCGTGTGTGTGGAAGTGCTATTTCAGGATCAGATCCATTCTTTCTTCCCCTTCTGATATTCCTTGACAATGAAGCAGTAGTATAGGACTTATATGTGGGAATGTAGCCACTGGGAATCTGTTACAGTATGGTGTCAAAAATTATATAAAATTATGCCTCAAACATGATTCTGAAACTTATCTTCATGTGAGAATGACGCTAGCTGAAAGTACAGAATGGACAAATGTCTATTGGAGGCCTGCTTGCAGATAAAAAGCAATGAATTCTAGGCAAGGAACTGTCTTGGAAGGAGGAGCCTTGACATGTTGTTGAAACTACTCGGTACAAAAGGAAAAACAGAGATAGTGAGAGAGAGAGAGAGAGAGAGAAAGGGGGAAAGAGAGAAAGAGACCAAGAGAAAAACAGTGAAGTAATCTAAGCCTCCAGCACAGCACACATGTTACTCTGGGAAGACAGAAATACACACGTAAGGGACCCTGGTATTCACTAACAACCAGCCCTTCTCCTCACACACACACACACGCTCACACACCATCTGCCTGTATCACACACAGGAAAACAGATCCATGCATATAAAACCACATCATAAACCAAGCCGGCACAAACAAGTATGGACCGGCAGAGATCCAAACAGAGACCAAAATACAGTCCAGACAGATCAATACACACAAAACTCTATCAATCCTGTTTTTCTGTTATTTTCATCAAACGAGACAGAAATCAGAGCGTAAATGACAGGATTTCCCATCATCACCCCATCACAGAACACACATCAACACAAATACTTGATCCTTTTTTAAGCATTGCTGTGTCATGGAAAAGTGATACAAGGAGACATAAAGGAAAGGAGTACAAGCCAATAACATCTCCGCAAACAGCATGTCCTTTGTTACTTTTCCTTTACTTCCTGTCTTTCTCCTGAGTAGGCCAAACACAGAAACAAGAGCCTGAAGAAAGGTCCTCTGGGTTGTTACCTGGCTGCCTGACAACACCTAGCCAATAGAGAGAGCCGAAACACAGAGATTCTGGAGTCCCACAGCCAATCCCAATGCAGAATTCTCACTATTGTGATTTTGCAATGATAACGAGACAGCAAAAGCAAAAGTAGATTCTGGGACAGCCCTCCTTCAGCTCCACTGAACAGGTAAAACAAGGTCATGCACACACAAACACAGTCTGCTTAAGGCAAGGGAGTTCAAAGATTACTTCAAAAACACATTTTTTTTCTTATCAGCTGATTGTTTTTCCTGAATAAGTCCAAAGATAACAAACGCAGTCATTTATAAAGTCAATTCCTGAAATCTTAAAAAAATCTTAAATCTAGCACCTAAACTAGGCATGTTCAAACAAGATGAGACAGGATAAACCTGCAACCAGCAAACATTGCTGTCAAATCAAAACCTTTTGTCACTTTTAAAACATTTTTACACTTTTTAATGAATATTTGATGAATAAACAAACAGAAATGGCCTGCAATTTCTTTTGGAGACTATCTAGAAATGTTTTCTGTTATGACTGACTCTCTCTCTCTCTATCTCCCTCTTTCCCCCTCTCTCCTTTTCTCTGTCTCTGTCAGATCTGTCTACACACACCATGTAGTATTTGTAACATTAGTGTGAGGTTTCTCTAAAGGCTATGTTCTCAGTAAGCTGATGACCCACAGGGCAGTTCAACCATCCATCTTCTGTCCCTTCATCCTTCACACACCAATCTATCTCTGTCTGTTTTCCTTCTTTCCATATTCTACTCTGTTGGCACCTAATTACTGACAAATGGCACATATACAGCAAATAAGCATAGTACTCAGCCCAAGACTTCTGATTTAGAACCTCTTTTCTGATTTTAATATGATAAAAAGGATGATAATATGGAGAATACAGCAGATATTGGATTGGATTGTTGATTAAAATTTAAAAAAAATTGAGCCCAGTGTTTATCAAAGCCACACAGAAGCAGAGTGTTGATACTAATCTAGACTCGGCTTCCCCTTGCAGGTCCTTATTGTACAGGAGTAATAAAAAGCAAATATGTTTCTGGGTCAGCTTTGTTAGTCCGGCCCCAGATACCACCATCTTGACATGATGAGTTGTTATAGCAACACAGACCCTTTACGAGAGAAAGCTGTGTATGCGCCATGACAGAATATGTCCCGGTATAAGCAACAGGCATATAACAACAATCAGAAACAGATGAGAAAATGAAACATGTACATGTAAGCTGTTGTTTCTCTTGTTTGGAGATGGTGGAGGGGAAGCAATAAATAGGAACAGCTCTTAAAGATGTGAAACACATTCTGAAATATGTTAAGTTTTCCCAGGTGCAGATTTAAGAGGTTTCCTTAGAGTTATTGTACATGTTGTTTATTCTTAACCCTTTGACATTAAGATGTATTACTTTCATTTTGCTGCATTATTAAAATAATGTATTTACAAATATAACTACACAACATTTACATTTGATTTAGACTTTGTATAAATACATTCTTATCAGTACCTCTGACCATATTCTGTTTATTTTAATGTGAAGAAATGAGAAAAAAATTGCAAATCTATTCACCAAATATAACTAACAAATATACTACTATAATATCTCTACTTAAGACCTCAAAGTGTGCATTTCATGTTTCTTGTCACTTTTTTCATCCCAAACCCCTAGTTTCACGTCTTGGAAGGGTACCAGAGTGCAGCAAGACTTACACAGGCAGATGGCTGCGAGCAGGCGCAGGCCGTTTTCTGGTGGGAAGCAGGTGGGGAAAATGGGCTGCAGGACATAATTAGAGAAGGTAAGAGCAATGACAGCCTGGTTAGTGGGGTAGATCACAAGCACAGCAATCCATAACCTCAAGAACCTGCAACAAACAAGAACAAGCACATACACACACACAAACATGATTACTACAATATTATATACAGTGGAGCATGTGAGTAATATCAAAAATAATTACTTAACTGTTTTCTCAACTCATCATTCTTCATTCATTCTTAAAATCACAAACACAGTGCTCATGGACTGCATTAAAACCAGGCAAAAACATCACTCAAACTCAGTGGTATGTGAGTAATGCATAATCTCATCAAACTCTGTATTAGTATTAGCGAATGCCCTCTCAGAACACCCTTCCAGTGATCATACATTACATAAACTAACAACTGATTTGGTAACACTTGCACTAACAGGGTTACAAGTTTAGAGTCTGTTGGTGCTCACAGTAAATGGTGCAGGAGTTCATTTTGGAAGGTAATGGGAGATCAGGTGGGTTTTAGCTGTGTGGAAGAGTGGAAATGAAAACACAACAGCCATTTTCTGTTTGCTCTGCTCACTGTGTCTACACTAATTCTGCTTTGATAACTTTGTTAATAATAATAATAATAATAATAATAATAATAATAATAATAATAATAATAATAATAAAATATTTTCTTTATAGGCACCTTTCTAGCACCCAAGGACACCGTACAAAATGTAAATAAACAATATGTATTTTTTAATGGTAAAATTTAGACAATGCAAATAATTTAAAGACAATATGCGAGCACGACCAGATGAGTTTGGAGTTTGGATTTAAAACGTGAGAGGGAACTGATGTTTCTGAGGTCGGTGATGATAATGAGTTCCAATTCTTTAAAAGAATGCGTATATTTCATTTTTAACTGACAAAATCATAGTGGTTCCCTTTGGATTGCATCATGCACAATGTAAGTCACTAATATAAAATATCTATATAAGGAGAAATGTTTAGGCTGGATCTGGTTTATATGAGATTTTTCAGAACCCATAACTCACCCTGCCAGTCCTCCAAAGATGTCCTTGACATAGGAATAGTCTCCCCCGGACTTGGGAATGGTGACACCCAGTTCAGCGTAGCAGAGCGCTCCGATGGCTGTGATGACACCGGTGACAATCCAGACGATGAGCGCCAGGCCCACAGAGCTGGCGTTCTCCAGCACGCCTTTAGGACTAACGAAGATGCCAGAGCCAATGATGTTACCTGGGACAAAAAGACCATGCAAGAGTTAATAAAAAAGCAAAAAGCACACTTCCTTATTCAGTGTACTTGCTTGATATTTGTTTGCAAGCCAGTTGATGAGATTCTACAGTATCCTATAGCTGTAATTCATGAACACACTCGAGAATATTTTACTGGTATTTCATAAGAACCATTAAACATGACAGAGAAATTGCGCAAACCGTTCAGAACGGGCTGGAGTTTTCAAGGCCCTGTGTGCCTAACTGAGAATCATTTCAGATTCCGATAAGGATATAACACACGTAGCAGTCAAAGGGCAAAGTAATAACACATCCTCAGTAAATCCATCAAAGTCCTTCCTGGAGATCAGAGAGGGAGAGGCTACTATGGTTGTAACTATTGCTAATAATAGCAATCAAGTAATTTACTGATTATTTCACTAATCAAGCAATCAGACAATAAAGTTGATTTACTGGTATACTACTGAGAATACAACTTGTTTTTTATCAAAGACCTGAGTGCTGAAAACTACAAAAAAAATCTTCAGATGCAGACTCTCATACAGTAGCTGAATTCGGGAACTATGCTGTTACTACAAATAATAAAGACATCCTATATTTGGCAGAGTTGGAGGATCAATTGAGTGCACAGAGACAGAACACCCATATCAGTTAGAAGCCTTCGCCTTGGCGTGGCAGAGAAAAATGGGGTGATATAAAAAGACCAGTGAGGCAGAATGAGGTGGGACCTGGCTGTGTAAATCAAAAGGAAATGAGCATGTCAAAGAGAACGAGAGAGACATGGGGAGGGAGGTGAGAGAGGGAGTTCGAGACAGAGAGAGAAAGAGAAAGAGCACAAAAAAAGAGAAAGAGAAAAAGCACAAGGCCGGCGGACAGAAAGAGTAATTTGCTGAGTCAGGAATCAGGATGGGGAGACATGATGGGGTGAATGAGTGCAGAATGGCCAAGTGTGTGTGTGTGTGTGTGTGTGTGTGTGCGTGAGAGAGAGAGAGGGTGAGAAAGACTGCGGGAGAGGGAGAGAATGAGCTTTACATAACACACAACTAGCCTGTGAATGCATATCTCGTGTGTTTTTACATGCATTCATGCACACATGTGTGTTTTAACCTGAACAATACTCTTGACACCCTCCATGCCCATCAGATGTTCATGCCTACTGAGAAGAGGCTCCGGGGACAAAAGGGTAAAGCAAAATAACTGATGCACATGAAAAGAGTTGTGTGACCTTTATCCTAGGACGCCTTCTCTGTCTCCCCTGTTGGATGCTGTCTATGAACAGCGGCTGTCTTCTGATCTTGATCTTAAGGTCAGCTTCTCAGACTACGATCCTAATCTCCAGCATTATATTAAAAAACAACAAAACTGCACACGCCTGTGAGTGTGAGGCCTAGCTGGGTCATATTTCTTTCCAGGTTCCACAGTTGACAGTAAAAGATGAGGATAGGAATGATGGCATTTACAACCTATTCATTCAATGCAACATTAAGCTTCTTTCCTATTCATCCTTCTTAAACATGCTAATGTGTGTTAGCCCCTACGGCTCTGAAAAGGTTTACAGGTTTGCAAACTGATTTGAATGTAGCAACAGTGAATCGTAACTGAATTGTGAGTAGTCTGGCGACTGACAACTGATCCATATTAAATTATGCAAAATCAAAAACAAGATCTGAACCGTAGCTTTATAGAGTGGCCTGCTTAAGCCAGAGGATTGAGTAATCAAGTTTCAGCTTGCTCACTCTGGTTTTAATTCTCAGAAACACAACAGCCTGGTACTAACTGACTTCAGACAAAACAGCCTGAAATACTGGTTAGGGCCAGTTTTGCCCAGGGTTCCTTTCAGACACCACTATACGGCTCGCGCAGCTCCAACCCAAGTGGATCAGTGCACTGCTGAGTCTAGTGGAACACCGAGCACAAGGACTTCCTGTTCACACAGTTTCCCTTCACTTCCTCTTTCTATGTGTATGCATGATTTGTTCATACACTGCAGGTCAGATAAACTTCACTGGTTTTACCAAGACAGGTACTGCCTAAGTGTATGCACACATCTTGTCCCATCAGACATGGTAAAGGACTAGTGGTGCTAAGATCAATATTCTCATACCAAAGAAATTATTGGCAAAGGTTTTGTGTTAAAGTCACCATCACTAAGCTGACTAAGCTTTTTGACACAAAATACTGCACGAAGCTGCAGTACGCAAAGGAACCTCAAACCAACCACAGCGTTTCTGACACGCTGACCAGTCACAGCTCCAGGTGATTAATTGGATGAATCAAGGACTTCATGTAATCCAACAAAGCTCAATCTTTCACAATTAAAGCTGTTGGTAAATTGGTGCATAAGTGGAAAGGGCTAAACTGCTTTAGTCAGATTTAGGAGATGTATTTAAATGTGTTGGTTTTGTGCCATCACAAAAATATGAGTTGAAAACTGGCTGTTTTTGTAGCTTGTTTTCCATCATTTTAAACTGAAAACTTAACTTTGTGTTGTCACACATTTTATCCATTAAAGCTGCAGTCATAGTACATGTTTTACAATTCAAACTGAACAAAATGTCACTCTGTGATGTCACTGTGTCATCATTTTTCATCTGTGATTTGTGAGCAGGATGTATGAGGCACACCGTATGTTGAGAGGCTGTAAAATTTCAGTGCGATTCCACCACCTCGATTATGTTATCCCACCCTAATAAATCCCCGCAACAGGCTGTCTACTGTTAATCCCCTCCAACCCCCTACTGATTCTCCTCTGTTGCTCTGTAATCTCCTGAACTGGGGCTGTTTATTTGTCAGCCTATTTGATCACCAGCCCTGGGCTTTCCTGTCCAAACCATACTGAATGAATAGCAGTAGGGCTTTTTCCTGTGATATATGATGCACGAATTGTGTTTAGCGGGAAGACAAGCTGTGTTATACTCTACTGTGAGCGATGTACATTTTTTTAATGTGACAGGAATTTGAATAAGGTCACACTTCACTGCAGGACAACAGTACGTGAATAGGTTCTATTATTGCTTCTATATTTGTAGCATAGGAACTTGAACTTGCAACTTGTATTAACATACAGCTCTTTGTGCTTTCTATAGAAGAGATTTTACACACAAACAGAATGTATCCTGTATACAGTAACAGCATTGAGCACTATTAATATTTTAGGCTAACAATAGCCATTGAGTCGGCATCTGCACAATGCACAATATGTTCCCAAAAGGCCTCTTCCGTGGAGTGAATGTGCTTTTTCAGTTTCTTTTGAAGTAGTGGCTTTCATTTCTGCTTATGAAACCTTGTGAAACGTATGAAATCTGTGTTGCAAGGATAAACATCACAAGCATCACAAGGAGCACATTTTGAACCGCTGCTTGGCGCTGAGGATCAATAATAGGTACATCACTCAGGCAGCACTTTCATCTTTTTTTAGTGGCTTGAATCAACAGAATTCAGACTTGTACTCAGTTCTTTGTGTACTTTGATGTAAGCTCAGAGTGATCTATTGAAATGAGATGTGAAACTGATGAATGCTACTGATCTGGGTTCTGAAACCTGGCCTACAGTATCCTCCACACCCAAACCCTCATAGCCTGAGAGCAGCTACTGTGCATGGACCTGACATTTGGGTACAATCCAAGTAGCCCAGCAGCTTATCCAGCACCGCTTACCTTGGTTTGAGTCTAATCCGCGTATAGCAAAGGTGAAGAATGCATGAGCTTAAACCACTATCGCCACCACCATTTATTCTCCTGGATTCCATCATCTTAAGAAGCAACTTCTCTCCGTCCCAATACTAGACTTTCTGCATCTGCAAGCTGACATCCCATCACAACCATTGAGCTGCTATGACTTTTTGTAACCTTCATAGATTTGTACCTACAGGAAGACTGCATGATTTGGACTAAACACCAACTACTCTGATCCTTACATGTTATGTTATATATAGATAAATAAATAGGATACATTTCTATACTACAGTTGCAAAATGCACGCTGATAGATCAGTAATAATGTGATTAGCTACTTAAAGATGAGGCAGCATATTTTGTACCGAGAGAGTTCACTTTTCACACTGTAAATAACGTTACTGAATATATCACTACATGACAACCCCAAAAGAAACCTATATCTGGAGCTCTGGCTGGTCTACATTCTGGGTGCACAAATTCTTAGGATGGTGGGCCAAAGTGTAATGTTTGGGGTTGGGCAGGGGGGCAGGCAGTTAAATTGGATTTCAGAATTTTAGGTTAAAATATATAGCATAAAATAAGCTTGGTCTTTCATTGGTTAAAGGGGTAGTGTAATGGATCCAAATTCTTACTGGCCTGACAACACTAGTCTTGGTGCTTACAGCATACAGAAAAAAAACATGATTGATCATAGACTCATATGCAGACTGTAGTCTTCTAGGAGATCAGTACACCGGAACCCAAAGCATTGATAAAATTTAACAAATGATACACTGTGCAGTTGCCACCTATGAGTCTAAGTCACATTAAGACCCAGTTAGCAATAAAGCTGTATTATTATTATGTAGGCATTATCTTATGCAGTATGAATATGCATTAATTATCTGGATGAGGGGTTCCTGTCAAGCAGCCAATGAGTCTATGCAGCTAGAAGAGAGGTTGACTTGGATTGGAGCAATACCTGGAAGTGGTTCTAATGCTTTCTGAGAAAGTCAGTGACCGAGCGCAGAACAAAGGCAGGCCGGTGGGCATTTGCAAGACACAATTTGACAGTCGGCTGATAATGATTTTCACATGAGAAGTGTGTGGTTAAGTGACCGGGGGAAGGTCAGAAGGTAGTGCAACTGACTGTTAACATGAGGCTTTTAGGGATTTAAATATCTGTCAAGTTTTATTTTGGAACTGCTGTTGTGGTGCCGGGGTTCATTCTGAATTATTCTTATCATTAAATCAAACAACTCTCCAGCTAATGTCAATGTTAAAGCCACAACTGAGGTGCAACCTCTGCACTAGTTTAGTTTATTTCCTGTGTTTTGTTTTCAGAGCTTCCTTTGTGGTTGTTTCCCCTTGCATTTTACTACTAAAGGCCTAAACATCACCACATAGAAAGCACCAATCTAGCCATAGATCAGAATGTTTATAGGCTGACTTTTGCAAATCTCTGTGTATTGTGAAAGATCCCCCCCCTGAGATCCCTTGAATGTGTTCAGACCATTTAGTTTCCATAGAAACCTCCCAGCCATTCTTCTTCTCAAGGTCACTCTCACCTGGCTCTCTAAACACCTCTGACGCTGATTTGCATCTGTATTTCCAAGCCCAATCACAAACAAAAGCCATTTTACCACCAACACCAAAACTGGTCATGACTCTTTCCTAATGTGTTTTGCATCAGAGCCTGATTAGTATTGGAAAAACAGCTTGGCGTTTAATGTTTCTGAGACTAGACCTGGTAACTGTAGACCTGCCTGCACTGTTGTGACTCATCATCCAGCTTAATCAACACAAACCCAAGAGAAGAGTGCATGGGGCCCAAGAATAGTGTTACAAATTCTGCAGCAACAGAGGCTGCTCCTGAATACTTATCTGTTATGGAAGAACAGACCACGAGGAAAAGTGCTGGATAAGGACAAAATGGAGCAAGCCCCACCTTTAACCCCCTCTGGCTTACAAATGTATTTTCATCAGTCAGCTGAGCAGTGTGAGTGCTGTGTGTGCAGAGAGAGGATTTTGGTATGCACATCACATTTTGGGTGTGTGAGGGGAAAACTGCAGAACACTGACCAAATTGATGACAGTACACTTATACGACCCCCCCCCCCCTTATTGAACAATAAGTACCAAATACCACGACTACTGTGAGCGTGCTTGTACTATGACTACTGATTGCTAGGTAATATATGTGCGTGTCTATGTGGGGGATATCAGGCAGGGTGACTGGGTGGCTGACAGCACCGTTGCCCATTTGTCTGTGCATCAGTCAGTACCATAACGTGCCCCATCAGCCCCCATTTAAGAATAAAAATCCCCAATCGCGACACTCACCCACTATGATACCGCAGGCACTGACGAGGCCGATCTCTTTCTTCAGTGCCACCGACTCTCCGGCCGGTTTGCCGGCTGCTGCCGCTCCATCCCCGTTGCTGGAGGAGGACGCGCCGCCTCTTTGTCTCGGTCCGTCCGTCATGCTCGGGTCCGGAGCCTCGGTCACTCTCTGTCGGGGGTCACTCTGAAGCCGTGTGGTCGGGACCACCAGAACACTGCTCTTCAGGACGAAATGTGGAGCAGGTACGACCAGGGAAACGCGTTTGTCGGGCTTTGTTTTATAAAAATGTTTTAAAAGCCTCCAGGTAACGACAACAGCATCGCCCAAACCAACGTAAAATTCACCCGCAGAAACGAAAACGAGCAGAAACCGACCTAAACACGAAATACCAGCTTTGCATTTCTATTATTCTCAATGAGAGAAGAAGCAATAACACCAGTCAATGTGACTAATCGGAGCGATATTCCAAACAGGAATGTATTTGTGTCCTTTTTTGTTATTTTGTCTCAGCTCGAGTCAGTCGAGACTCCTCATGAAGATAAAAATCGATAAATAGAAGTGGAAAAACTCCACCGTGGACTGAATTTGTCCTCTGTCTTTAACAGCCAGTTCTTGTTCGCCGAGGAAACATCCAAAGCAGCCGGCCCGGCTCAGGTGTGAAATTCAGACGGCATCTCCTCGGCAGAGGTAGGTTCTGGTTGAAACACCAGGATAAAGATGATGTGATGTGACGAGCTTCAGTTGTCGTTTAAAAAACCTGCACGCAGTGACGTTGGAAGGAGTAGCCAACCTTCACTGAACAGTAATAACACCCCCACCCACTCCGATCCCCACCCCCCACTCACAGCTGGCCCACCTCTTTAATCCTTCTATCACTACCGCCCCACATACACACATCTCAAACCATGCTTTTACCTGTCTGGGCACAGCATAGCACACATGCACATCTCTTTCACACAGGTCACTGAAAGCAGCAACAAAGTCTCTCACAGATCTGTGCATTGCAAACACATTAACTGACAGTGGTTAGCGAGTGGCCCTGCAAACATAAGGTAATGGGTTCGAATCTTGGGACTGCTAGTGGCACTACTGAGGTACCTTTGAGCAAGGTACCGTCCCCACACACCGCTCGCAGGTCCTGTGTTCCTGTATTGTGTTCTCACAAATGGACACTCTACATTTACACAGTCCAGTCACAATCTACACCATAAATGAGACCCACACAGGCCTCCACTCCGACCATTTGTTCATTTGTCCTCTGTTCCCATGACTGAACCTTATCAATCAGAATCAGAATCAGAGAACTTTATTTATCCCAGACCAAATTGTTCACATCACGACTGCACACTCAGACAAGACAGAACAATACAGAATAAAATACCTGAATAAATAATAAAATATACTAAGACTAGAAATATATTAAGAAAAGAAATAGTACAACTTACCCGTAATAAAAAGTATACTAAGAGGAGAATATAGTTTAAGTTTAAATTAAAACACTCTGTACAATAAGTAGAATAGACAGTTATGTCTAAGTACCTTTATCATAAAATTGAATTGTGAAATAACAAAAATGCAGTTATCAAGAGAGAAGTATTTGGAATCGAAATGTATTGCACATAGGTAACAGTATTGCACATCAAGATATATTGCACAGTATTATGATATCACCACTAACCTATCATCAATGTCTTGTCTTATAGACTCTTTTCTAACAATTCTATTTCATAACCTGTTTCAGACACTCTCTAGTATGCAGATGTCGTCTGTAACTGTAATTCTGACTTCAGTATTCTGCCTTATTGATGCTCTTAATGGGACCGAACAAAATAATCAATGGGTGCTTAGATACAGAGTTAGCCAAGAGCTGCTCTTCAGGATTATTTAATGTGTAATATATCCTGAACCTTGTGAGAGCATAAGGATTAAAATGTATGTGACCTATTTCTTTATTAGTGGTGTGTGACAGTGTTGCGGTGAGAACATTATAGCACTGTATACTGATTGGAGTGGTGTTCATCAAAGGCTCTCTAGCAGAGAGAGATGGAGCACATTCACTGTATGATAAGGCCACGTTTGTGCTGTGACAGATGGAAAGAAACATTTAGGGGAGCAGAGGCTGTCACAGAATGTGCTTTACTCACCAGTTCCAGCACAAGGAGGTGATATGAGGTTCTTATCATCCTCATATCCACATCCGAGCAACATTGGTTACATTCATTTTGCTTGTGTGACTGAAGCTTTGATAAAAGAGTTTTGCAGCACAGCTGTGATCTCCCCGCTAAAATAGCAGAATATTTTATTGAATGCATTTTACATACAAAGATGTCACAATGTGAGGTCCAACATAAATAATCTGTATACACAGTACTGGGCAAAAGTCATGTGCAAACTGTTTAGACCTGAGATGTAAGGCACTTTCTGCCTGCAAATGCAAACAAACAATAAAGCATTAAATTATATAAAGATTTGTTTGTAAAAAAGTACTAGAGCCGGTTTAAGGAACACAGATTTGGTATTATTGATATACATTTGAATATTAGCTTGTAAAAACATATATTGCTCAGTCAAACAGGATTTGAATGGAATTTTCTCAGATGTTTAAAGACTTGTTTATGATTTTTTAAATTGAATTAGTTCTTCCCAAATGCAGGCACTATTCAAAGTTTTGTGTGTGTGTGTGTGTGTGTGTGTGTGTGTGTGTGTGTGTGTGTGTGTGTGTGTGTGTGTGTGTGTGT
>JBBPDC010000011.1:576881-594188 GCA_037974485.1 Hemigrammopetersius urotaenia | reverse complement strand
ACACACACACACACACACACACACACACACACACACACACACACACACACACACACACACACACACACACATATTTCTGTCAGGTTTTACAGGCTCTGTTTGACAGTTTGACTCCTGCCTCAGTTGAACCTTCAGCCGGACGCCAGTAGCTAATGGTAATAATACACTCTCAATCTTCAGTCCTGCCACTCTCTGTGAGCGGTGAGTGCAGGGATTTTCTATTCTAAGTGCAAACATATCCATTTCAGTCTTGAGCTGGAAATGTGATCTGTGGCCAAGCGGTGTCTCCACTCCCCCTTATGCTCCATAACGCATGCAGGCTTTGTTTTGGTTACAGATAAAATCACAAAAGAAAAGAGCATGAGTGGGGGGGGTTGGGGTAAGGGGGGGAGCAATGTCTGATTTTCTCTCCATAAGACCCCCAGAGGGAAAGAGGAGGAAGTGACACGGGCTGTTGAGAATGATGTTCTTACAAAATACTTCCATGGAACAATGCGCCTATCTCCTCAGCATACAGGGCAAAGCTTTCTGAAGTGCTGACCTGTATCATTCTTGTCCATTATTTGTTTCCACTGTAATGTGTGATAACTCATTTGATTAAAACAGTGGAAAAAATGTGCTTCAACCAATTAAAAATGAGGCACAACCATTAAATAGGAGCTCATGAAAAGGGTATACATTTCATTATAAGTTTGTTGAAATTAATTCAGTTCTTATAAGGGACCAATTATTTTTCATTTATTTTTCATGATTGATGGTTGCTAAAGTATGCAATTCAGCAAGTCTTCATCTTCTAAAACCATAGGATTTACTGCAATAAACACCATTTTGTGTAATCTCTTTCCAAAAAGAAACTATAGGAAAAAACGGGTGCACCTACAGAAGGGGGTGCCTTTAAATAAATAATCTGCAAGTGAAGTGTTTAGAAAGTGAAGTGGTTTGAGGTCGGAATGCATGAACGGTAACTGTGATGTTAGTTTTGGTGGATAATGGAGCAAGTCTGGAAAAGCTTCAGGGTTTCTTCAAAGGTTTTATGGTTGGATTAATCTGTTTTAAAGTTAAAGGGCTCATATCATGGAAAAACAAATTTCCTTACTTTTTTCAATAAGATTTTATTGTACTATGCAAACATTGCCAGGGTTTCAAAACATACCATTGTCTCCCCTGGTCCTCTAGTTTATTTGAGGAGACATGGCTGCAAAATAAGCCTGTTCAAAAATTAATTGTTTCTGTGATGTCACAAAAACAAACTAATTTACATGTATTTGCTTACTCAGCCTACAGTAGTCTAGACTCACACGTTCACGCTGAAGTTATAAGAAGCCTTTCAGGCCGGGTTGATTTTTAATTAAGGTGCAATACAGGGCACCCAATCAGGATAGAGCTCGTATATAGTCTTTAAACAGATTTTCCAAGAGCCTTATTATGTGGAGTTTCTTTACATTTAAAAAAAAGGTCTTCCCACAATTCAAGTGTACGATCTTCAGTAAACTAAAATGGCTCCATAATGGAATCATATAAAGAATTTTTTTTAAAGATTACTCTACCTGTGTACACATATCAGAGAGAAAAAAGTCTGTTTCATTCTAAGCAAAAAAAGGACACTGGAAAATGATGAATGAAATGTAGTTGTTTTCAGTGCATAAAACCACATGATTATTAAAAGTGGACCCTGGGTAAAAAAGTAAAGAAATATTTAGCATCATGAATCCTTTCAAGCTTGTCTTTTCAAGCCCCTGTTGTCTCTTTGTGTTTGTTTTTGCACCAATTTTATGCAAGGTTTGTCTTCAACCCTCACCTCTCTCTCGCTCTCTTGCCTTCTCTCTCTCTCCCCCTCAGTGTTTCTCATTAACGATGGCTCTTCTGGTATCTGCTGGGAGGCGTGGTGTGTTGTGGTGTCAGTGTGTGTGTGTGTGTGTGTGTGTGTGAGGCAGCAAGTGCCAGACATATGGAGTTGATCAGCAGGCTGGGTGCTGATGTTTTCTTTGCGAATGCTGACAGGCTGACAGGCAAACGAGTGCAACACAAAACCTCCTTCCAGCCTCTCCTGCACAAGCAGAGGGAGAGAGCGAGAAGAAGGAGAAAGAAAGAGGAAGAGAGGAGGAGAAGGTGGAAAAAAGGAAAGCGTCTGCTGTGACTGCCCCTTTTTTTCTCTATCGCTGCCGTTCCTTTCTCTCTCTCTCTCTCTTTACTCCACTCATTCCACTTCTCTCTCTCACTTTCGCCAAGCAAGACCCTCTCTCTCTCTCAGAAGTTTTCTCACTGTCTCTCCCTCTCTTTCTCTCTCTCTCAGTCTCTCTCCCTCATCTGAAATGACTGTGTGAGAGAGGGGGTGGTATTTGAAGGCTCTCTGAGATGCAGGAGCTCCCCAGAGCGCCGGAGTGAGAGGAACTGACCAGTGCGCCGTCCACTCCGCCAAAATTCCAGAAACACAGAGAGCGAAGGCTTAGTTTCTCTCTGGCCGACTGAAGAGACACCAAACCACTAAGCCATGGAGAATGAAAGAAGGCTCTGAGAAGAGACAGAGGAAAGTTGACCACTAAGCTGACCACTAAGCCAAACTACAAAGCACAGAGAGCGGGAAAAGGAAAGGAAGAAAAAGAGCTCAAAAGACCACAGGTCCTTTTTAATAGACCACCACTACTGGAACTTTGCATTGCTTTTCTATGCTGGGGTTGTCATGGCAATATCAAGACTTTCAATGACACTTTGGTCCTCCGTGGTACTCTGGATGCTGCTGTGGTCTAGAATGGCCGTCAGCCTGCCATCGCAAAGCCATCAGCAGCCTAAGCCCCTGCAGGCCCGGCGGCTGACCAGCCAGGTCCAGGAGAGCGCGGAGAGTAAAGTGGAGCGTCTGGGACAGGCCTTCCGCCGGAACGTCAGGCTGCTGCGGGAGCGTAGTGAATGCATGGACCTGATCTTTCTGCTAGATGAGTCATCTAGCGTGGGGTCCGCAAACTTTGGCAGCGAGCTGCGCTTTGTCCGCAAGCTGCTGTCCGACTTCCCTGTAGCGCCAGACGCCACGCGTGTCGCCCTGGTGACCTTTAGCTCCAAGAGCCACGTGGTGACCAGAGTGGACTACGTGTCAGCACCCAAATCTCACCAGCACAAGTGTTCACTCTTCAGCAAAGAGATTCCCTCCATCACCTACAGAGGAGGAGGAACATACACTAAAGGAGCATTCCAGCGAGCAGCGGTAAGAGAGGAAGTGCGTGAAGATATGTGGCGGTGTGGTTTCATTTAGTTGTGTTTGTTCATGAATGTGTATGCAAGAACACAGCTTTTGATTGTGTGTGTGTGTGTATGTGTGTAATGCATAAGATGCTACTATAATTCTCTGATATTAGTGATTATTAAATGAGTAATCACAGTAATAGGACATGTTTTGCTCTGGCAATAATGCATACAAGTCATTCATTCTAAGCAACTAAGCTATTGAAATGAATAAGAACACCCACTGGACTGAACTTACTAAGCAGGAGGTAGAAGAGAGAGAGAGAGAGAGAGAGAGAGAGAGAGAAAGAGAGGGAGGGAGGGAGAGAGAAAGAGAGGACAGTGGAGGAATGGAAAAAGTTCATTTCTTTGCAGAAGGAGAAAGACAGAGAAAGTGATGTGGTTGGTACATTGTCAGTAGGTCAGAATGACTTATTATGGCTAATGCAGTTCACAGATGTAATACAGGAACTGCCTTTATAGTGACTGTGTCTTATCTCTTCCCCATACTCTCTTTATTTCCAGTGGAACAGTAGTGACTGAGGTCAGCTGAATAACTCTTCAACACGATATCCCTGAACGCCCTTCACATGCTATACATGCATGTGTGAATGTGATTCATTGTTTTATAGCATAGGAGTGAAAGCGCTGGTCTGTGTGGTATGGATACGGTTCTACTCCTCAAATCATCCTTCACTTCACTCCCTCACTTTCTGTGGGTTCATATCTAGAGTGAGGAGATAGTGGAGGACATTCATCACTGTGCGGTCAGACACTCCGGGGTGAAGTGAGGAAACACTGCAGAGACTACATACATATGGTCACTATAAATAGCGTGTATAGCACTGTGTTATCTACAATGTAATCTTGTGTTGTGGTGGGTAGTGTAGAGTAGTATTGTGAGATGAAGTGTGTTTTTTTTTGTCTTGTGTGGTATTATTTTATTGCAAGTATTGCGTTGGGCTCTGTTTTTGTGTTGTTTAGTGTTTGGTCATATTGTGATTTTGTGTATAGCTAAGTGGGACTGCGTGCTGTGAGATATTGTGTTGTGCCGTGTGGTTTTGTAATGTGTATCACTATAGTGTGTCGCTGTAAAGTGATCTGATGTGTAGTGTTTTGTAGAGCTGCTCTAAATATTTTGAATACTGACGTATTTGTTAGTTATGTTGGTATTTGATCCCATATTTAGTATTCCGTAATGTCATCCAACATTTGTAGTCTAAACTACAACAAATGTACCCATATTTCTATAATAAAATGTGATAATCTATATGAGCAGCTGGCTATTAGCACATTTACATTTACGGCATTTAGCTGATGCTCTAATCCAGAGCGATGCATATCAGTGTTCAAGTCCACATGTGTTCCTTAAATCTTTAAAGCTATACTGTAATTAACTTCCTATTTAACCAAGTTACTGCAGGCTAAGCACACCTAAACAAAGAAAAGACATTAGTACAATATGTTTATGGATATGTTTTAAACGGCAGTAACCGCAGTACTTAAAAAGATAGTTATATTTTGTAAAGGTTAAAAATGAGTACTTTTACAATGCACTATTCAGGCCACTGTAGGTTTTTGTATTGATATTGGGATGCTTAGCATCCATGTTGGGTTGCGTAATTTACAGCTGGGTTGTCTATTATTATGTTTTCCAGTATTGTGTTGTGCTGTGCTGAGTTGCACAGTTGTGTCGTACGCTGTCTTGTTTTATATTATGCATTGTGTTGTGTTGATCGTTTAATGTTGAGTTAATTTGAATTGTGTCATGGTTTGTTTCTTGGTCTAGTGTGGTCTAGTGTCAAAATGTGTTGTGGTCTGTTATGTGTTTTCTTGTTGGGTTGTGTAGAGGTGTGTTGTGCTGGACCATGTTGCAGTAATGTTGTGTTTACCTCAAATCAGGTCTGGCTGCATTATTTTATGGAAATTCATGTTGTATCATGCTTTATTTCGTACTCTGCATTGTTTTATCTTTTGCTGTTTCATGTCATCTTGATGTGTTATGTTGTCATGTACGGTGCCTTTTTGTGTTGTGTTATGGATTGTTGTCATAATGCTTTTGTCTTATGTTCTTTTGTGTCATTTTAAGTTGTTCAGTGTTGTGTCGTGTCGTTGTGTCGTGTCATGCTGTGTTGTGTTGGGACACGTTGTGTGGTGCTCTGTCTTGTGTTGTGTGTTAGTGGGGGTGCTGACCTCCGCTCTATGAATACAAAGCAGCGGCACACAGTGATTCCAGAAAAACAACCAGGTTTAATGAGAACAGATGTACTGAATAACCTTTAAAGTCAGTCCAACACTCAGAGAGTGAGTTGATCAGCTGGTCAGTTTACCTGCTGTTTTCTTCATCTAATAAAATTTTTATTGGTTGAACAGATATTGTAATCCCAAATAATTTCCTGCTATTGTGTTCTTTGTTGAGTAGACATTACATAGCATGTGTCACAATTACGCCTACAGTAATCCGGCACTTTTAGCGGGGGTTACGTTCAAAGAGCACCCATGTGTATTGAAAAAAAGCATATTCAAATTTAAATTCCCTGCTGAGATATGCAACTAGGAAGGGCGCTGCACAAAAAAAAGGTGAACAGTTTTCGGAGAATAATACCTGATCTACTCGGGCTAACAATACAAACGAAGGCTCGTTGGAAAGGTCTCCTAGAAATCTACTGAACTGTGGAGTTTGAAGTGTCGCGGAACAAAAGTATTGGGACACTGCGACAAGGTGAACAGGTTCCCTTGTGTGAAAGCATCCAGAAAAAATAGATTTACTGAAACAAAAAAGCAAAAAAGGCGGATATTTAGTTTCTCTCTGGGCAGTTTCCGCGTTATTGTGGGGATTTCCGCGTATAACTGAGTTTTTTTCTCAAAAAAAATCTGCGTGTGACTGAATCCGCGACTCCTGATCTGCGTAAAACTGGGAAGCTATACATACTACACTGTTTTGTACAAACAGAAAACGTTTTTCTATGAGAAATTATGTCATACGAAGCTACAGCTCTGAAGGCCACCCTGCCCTGCCTTAGGTGGCGTCTCTCAGTGTCCATCTTTTTTTTTTTAAATCCTGCTGTGTGTAGCTCCTCCTCCTTTTGTTATGCACAGCATTACAGCACAGTAGTGTCCATCAACACCATACTCAAAAATGACAGGTTTTAAGTATGCATTTGGGTACACTCAACTTTGACTCTTATAACAAACGTGCGTACCGCAGACTTCAACACTAGTTAGTACTAGGATTGAGTGCATTATTGAGACACACCCACAGTCTCACGCTGAGTATATATACTGATTCACCCCAGGTCTTCATGACAAAATCTGCGGCTGATGGCTGTCTGGCTCTCTTTCCAGCGGTGAGGTTACAGGAAGGACTAGACGCTCATCCGTCTGAACATTTTTGGCTTTTAGGCATGTACCAGTGATTCATTTTATGCTAATTCTTTCTTTCAGACAAGAGACAAAGATAACAGAGAAACATTCTCTCATTCAAGCAACACCTAATAAATGAACTTTTTCCCTTTCTCCGACTGCGTATGTATGACTTGCAATGTCAGGCCTGAGTAAGATGTTTAAAACCAGACTACAGTACATGACATATTGCTCTCTCTCTCTCTCTCTCTCCCTCTCTCTCTATGTGCTGTTTCTGCCACTATTGAATTCTCTTTTATGCCGATATTTTTGCAGTCTACGGTTTTTTGCCATTAGAAGAATGCTAATGACACTAATCTAGGAGATGTCTGTTTATTACAATTGTCAGTGCAATGACAAAAATGAAGGATTTTATGTTCTTCAACATTTCCCCACTCTGCATGGACCAGAGATGTGGACATTTTTCCTGGAGACACAGTTTTCCATTCATTTTAGAGGAGAAAAGTTGGATTCAGGCCTTTCCTACATAACAGCAGTGAGGGAGCTGCACACTGTAAAAAGTGAGGCACTGACTTGATTCAGATGTTTGCATCATTTCCACATGATGGTAGAATGCTGCTGTGAGGATTTGATTGCTTTCAGCCATAAGAGCAGTCGTGAGGTCAGGCATTAATGCGGCATGATTAGTTTTGGATCACAAACTCCTCTCCAAATCATCCCAAATGTACCAGATGGAGCTCCATGTGCAGCTGCTTCAAAGCATCCCATTCTTACAAAAACATCTTCAGTGTTAATCCTAAGTCAAATGCTTAAAGATGAAGCTAAGGCTATACATTCACAAATAAATTGTGCGGTGGTTAAAGTGTAAGTTGAGAGCTGAGCTGTAGGCTATTCATTTTCACTTGAAACAGTTACCTGAAGAGAATTTTAACAGCCCAGTAAAAATCAGTCGGAACTCATTTTCTCATGATTTTACATCAATTTACCAGGCTGGTTAAGGACTGACTTATGCAATGACCTCTTGTGCAGCCCATAGTGAAACATTTCTTTTAACTTAAAGCATAAGTGAAAGAAAGTGACCATTTGCCATACGTGAACACACAGTGTGAACAGCATGAAATTCAACCTCTGCATTTAACCCATTCACCAAGTGAAGCAGGGGGCAGCTACGAACACAGCACCCAGGGAGCAGTGCGTGGGGACGGTACCTTGCTCAGGGTACCTCAGCGGTGCCTAGCAGTCTTGGGAATCGAACCCGGACTTTCTGGTCGCAGGGCGAGTGCCCTAACCACTAGGCTACCAGCTGCCCCACATTTATTAGGTGTTGCTTCGCTTATAATGTATTTTACTTTTAACTTGTATTCCTTGTTTAAGTTGTTTTACTCTTATTTAGATTTTGAATTTAAAATGAGTACATGTTTTATAATGTTGCACAGTCATAAAAGGAGTGGTTCAGGATGCATTAGGTGCTGTACTTGTATAACTATGCATGTGACGAATAAAGAATCTTGATCTTGAGATTTTTTCAGTATGGCTACAGAATTATTATCACTGGTTTTCAGACTTTGTGGTCCGTAGTAGGACAACTCCATGGATTTGATGGTGGGATGAAAGTCAGAGTGGCTACTGTAGTGTTTACAGTCTCACACAGTTAAATTCTGAAAGAACTGTGCAACATCTTCTTATTGGTATCAGAGTGAAACTCCAGAAGCACATAGCTTCTTCTGCTCTCCTTGTGCAGTTCTGGACCTTCCCCTGCTTTGCTTCTTTAACGCAGCCAGGTTCTCCCCTCTCTGGAGATTAGCTCTCTCTGTACTGAGGATTTGTCTTCAGCTCTTCAATGGGCTACCATGGGTTGCCAGAGCCTTCACTCGTTCTCTGCTGACAAAACTGCAGCCAAAACAGCCCTCTGTAGACTCTCCATACTCTCTCCCCTTCTCTTTCTCTCTCTCGGAATTCTTTCCTATGCTCTCCAAATTCTTCACCTGGCCATTTTACTGATTAAGGCCAGGAGAGACGCATTATATGTCGAAGTCTTTGACCGACTGGATTTTAAAATTGGCCGTTACAAATGACGTCTTTCTCCCAGATGGCGGAGTTGGAAGGCCTGTTGTATGGATAGCAATTGTAGTAATGTTTGATCACATTTTTGGAATTTGTATGTAATATTTCCAGTAAAGTGCACAGTTACTTCACACACTCATATACACACCAAGACCAGCTGGGTCGTCTCAGACTGAATCAGAGCATGGACAACCATGTCGATTTTTCATTCGAAAGAGGTGGGGGGGCATGCTTTTGCGCAATAACATATGCTCTGACTCTGCCTTAAAACCTCCTGCTCCAGCACAAATTCCAGAGAGAGGTGTTTTGAGGGCCGTTGACCCCTCCGACATGGTTTCTGAACCCCAGGACAGTGGGGGGAAGGCTGTCATCAGGCCTAGACACATCAGCCTCTGCACATTTCACACACAGTCTGTGCAAAACCTTCTGTCAGCAACACATACCCCCCAACACGCACATACTACACTCTGACTGAGCCAGTGTAATACAAAACAAAGAAGCATGAAAGCACAAACCAGTAATAAAGGTACTAAGATCAAACATCTTTTATATGGAGGTGAACACGCAATCCAAATGTGCCAAAGAACTTCTGGTGAGATCTTCAAATGTTGGTCCAAATGAACAGACAAGGCAGTGAATTCAGTGCAGGTGTTCAGCAGATAAAAGAAATGTTTTATCACTTCATTAAAACAGAGCACGGCTGAGCAAGTATGGGCCAAAAGCACCATTGTTAATTTCAGAGGAAAGAAAGAAAAATCAAATGTGGAAAAAAAGATGAAATGAAAGAAGTTTAAACGAGACAGTTAAAAGTAATAGTTTGCTGAAAATGAACATTTACACAGTTACTGCAAAAGTACACAATCACTCATGACATGTTTGTTGTCTGGTTGGCTTATTTTTTTACTGAAGCAACAAGATTAATGTAACTATAGCCTTTAAGCAACACAAATAAGTATCATTAATTAAACTCAGGCCTGCATCACAGCTCTCATGCAGACTAGACTGCATTGTTGATTAATCACAAATAGATTAATTTTGATGTATAGATGCTATATCTGAGACATGACACACTGTTAAAAATGGACAAAACTATGGACATATCTCAGCTGTAAGACAGTTGTTAATATTGTTTTAATATTGATGTACATTTGTCCATGTTTAGACAGCTTGTCTAACAGTCACGGTCTTTGAAATTATTTAACAGTTAGATGCAGTTTAAGTCAAGTGTGTAATGAATTATACAATTTTCACAACACTAAGTGCCGTTGCACAGGCTTCCATCACTTGTTAGCTACATTAGGCTCATACTGCCAAATAAAGAAGCAAACCTCTGACATGTTGTGGCCGATGGGCTAGATCTGAAGTAATGGAGAAACTGTGCAAATCTGATTTTTCACCAAACTACCACTTTAAGAGAAAATGAGAAACAGCGAACCATGCTGAATTGGTCTCTGCTGAAGTAATAAAGGAAAAAACCCTGCCACTTCCTGCAGCCGTCTTTGTGCTGCTAATTGGGATTGATGAGCAAGATCAATACGAGAGACAGGCCTCTCTCCCCAGAGCCTGATAAGGCAGGCAGGAATGCCTTTAAAGCCCTCTGAAAGCCCCAGATACGCCTGCAGACGAAGAGATAAAACCCCTCGGTGCCTATCCACTCCAGCAAACTACCACACTCTGTGGACAGACGATGAATGAGTTGTCTAACATGTCTATGGTGCTGAATGGAATTGGTGGTTTGGGGATAACAAATGGCCTGCAGTAGACCGCATTGTTTGTAATCCATCTCAGAGTCCCCTGATTACCATCTATGTTTGACTTGTTTGTTGAATTCAATTTTGACTGAAATGAAACAGGATAAAGTAAACCTAAACAAATGGCATAATGCATGTAATCCTTCCAAACCAGTGGCCTTGTTGTTTATCAGATACAGTAATACCAGCAAGAGGGGCGTTATAACCTGTCATAACAGGCTATACAGTAAATCCTTCAGTAGTTTTTTATTGTTGTCATAACACAACCTTTTTATGTTTATTAATGCAGGCAGCTTTTATTCCAAATCATTTTGGACTATTTCTACTGGAACTTTCATCATCAAATGTTGTTTAAAGATGTTTAAAGGGAATTATGGATAGACTAAAATCATTGATATAAATGCATGTAATCCTTCCAAACCAGTGGCCTTCATTTTTATCAGATACAGTAATACCAAAAGAGGGGCACCACTTTCAAATGTTGTGTAAAAAAACCTCTTTCAATTACCATTGAATAACCAGCTTTGGTTAATTAAACTTCATTGGTTCATTATTGAGAACATGCCTACAATGTGAAGTTTCTATACCTGTTTAAGGTATAAACTGCCCCCTGTAGGTAGGGAATGGAAGTCGCTTTGGATAAAAGCGTCTGCTAAATGCCGTAAATGTAAATGTAAGGGACCGTCTTAGAACCTTTATGTTGCATGGGGATTATTTCAATTCAAAAAGACATATATATACTAGAATAAAATATGCTCAGACATCTCATTTACAAAACTGTCCTGTGAAGAGTTGTCCACTGAAAGCCTTATTTTTTAGGGAACTAAAAGTGTCTCTTCTCTGGCATTGTTCAAAGGACCCTTGCTGTTATACTACTGGTGTAGTGTCTGCTCCACTACACCAGTAGTCCACTCACTGCCCAAATAGCTCAAACAGCAGTCACTGAGAGATTGGGTCAGATTATTTGGCCCTACAGTGGCCATTTCCTGTCTTCACACCCCCTCACCGCCTTTGCTTTCTCTCAGCAGTTACGGTCCTCAGAGACTCACAGATTTAAACAACAGGATCAAAGGCGAATGAGATGAAGATGGAAAGAGTATGTTTTCTCTCTCTTCTGTGGGAGAAGCTAACGTGGACCTGGGCTGTACTCAGACTGCTGTGAGACGCAGCAGACTTTTGTTCTGTGCACAGAGAGCTACATTTTCTTTCTATTAACCACAACTGTCATCGGCATTTTAAACGTTCGACTCCACGTCTCCCAGTCCGCCCCCTCTCAGCGCACTCTGAGCAATGATGGAAAATCCAACGGGGCAAAAAAGTTTCAGCACAGTGATTAGCAGAGAGTTGAGAGAGTGGTGCTGAAGCTGCTGAAAGAGAGCTGTTCCTAGAGCTGGTGCCGAACGGCCACAAAGGAGAGGGGTGACAAAACAAGAATGTGTATAGTCTTTTTAGGCTAGAATGCTAGAGAAGGTTTGGTAATGTCATTTGTTTGGAAAAACCTTGGCACAATTTTTACAGGATACTCCAGGTTTCCTGGAGAGATGCCATAGAAACAAAACTACTTTTGATTCCCTAAAGAACATATCAGCGAATGATTCTTTAACAAACCATTCGAGAACTAATGAAATTTTTATGTGATTTTTAAGAATATAACTATACCAAATTAACAAAGATAAGGACTGGGACAAATTTAGATAAAGGGCTACCTCTAAATCTTTTGAATTGAGATACAGTAGTTCTAAAAATAGGGCTCATTGTTATTTTAAAATTTTCTTTACTTTTCATTTAATTATAAAAAAGGTTTTAAGCATGTCTTGTCTTGTCTCATTATTGTTGCTCTTATGTTCTATTTTGAAGTCTTCTGCATGTGTGGTCCTGGGTTCTGTTCTGTTCTTGTGTTGCACCATGGTTCTGGAGGAACGTTGTTTCATTTTTTCTATGTACTGTGTGTGTATGGCAGAAATCACAAATAAAACCTACTTGACTTGACCTGAAGCTAATGATAGCAGAAGCAGTAGACACAGCAACTGTATTTGGCCTGACTTTTTATTAGCAAGCATTTTATTGCACAGCCAGACTGAAAAGTTTTATCCTAGACAGTCACACTAGTGTAACACAACATTCTGCTCACTCAGTGACTAAATACAACACAACACACAGCTGTGTTTTTTATTACTGCAAGGTAGAAGCGAATGGCATGACTATTGCTAAGAGTACTCTTGGTTTAGCCAATTATTGGCTGCTATTCACTGTTGGATTACTAATAAATTAAACTCTTTAAAATAATGCAAACAAATAATGCATGAAATCCTTTCAGACCAGTGGCCTTCATGTTTATCAGATACAGTAAAACCAAAAAAGATGGGCATCATCAAATGTTATAAAAAAGTATAGGGCAGCTCTTTTAAATTATGTTTAAAAAAAACTCCTTCAAATACCATTGAATGACCTTTGGTTTGTTAAAATCAATCGGTTAATTATTTATAACCTATTAAAATGCCTTCAATGTGAAGATTCCATACCTGTTTACAGGGTTGATTTATGCTAGATAAAAATCCCATATTTCATCAATAATCACAAAATTATTGATCCTCAGTTAAAAGTAATCCAACCCCGAAAATGCTCGAGATAAAATATCCTTGAATTTGGTTTACATTCAGAGAGTGAAGGACAAAGCATTTAAAACTGTGAGACAAAGGTATGGGTAAAGCTATGGAACCACACAGACTGAGAGACAGCAGCAGAGAAAAGAACAGTTGGGGGAGCGATGGAGACCAGTGATGAGAAAAAACTTTGTTGTGTATGAGGCAATGATGATCTATTACTTCCTGATATTTATTATTTTGGATCACCCGTGGATCAGGCAGTGGAGAGTTAGTGAGCGCTCACACTGAGAGAAAAGCCAGCTATTGACTGAGCCCTGGCAGCCGTTTCCTCCAGACTCATAACCGCTGCTGATGCAACACAAAAATCCAGTTTGTCCAACTGTCCATCAGTTCCCCACAGTGAAAGCGCTGTGTGTCCCTGAGTGTATTTTTCTGTGTGAGAATCTGGCAATGTACTAAGCTCTTGGTGAGGATAAAATATTCACAAGATGATATGGTGAAAAGGATGGTCCCCATGAAGATTTGTTTCCAAGATTTAATTTGAAAAATGAGAGAAGCAAAATGTCAATAAAGTTATGAGACAGTTGCTAAGAAATACTACTGTAAGCCTGGAGAAATACCCAGCAAAAGTAAGAATACAAAGCTGTGTGTGTTACTGTATGAGGACCTGTGGTTAAGTGTCTCTCTTTCGAGTCCTGGTGATTGGGTGGTATCTGCTGTGGAAGTAGTTCCGTTGTTATTGGCTTTGTTTTGGAAGTACAGAAAGGTTGTTTACACGCTTTCATTTCAAGGCCCCAGTCTGTAATTTCAGACTCAGTCGATCTTAGCTTCTGCGGTTCTAGAGACACAACTTATCACGTACAGACTGAGGTGTGTGTGTGTGTGTGTGTGTGTGTATGCGTGTGTGTATGTGTGTGTGTGCATGCAATGAATCACATAATTACTGCAGGAACGTCAGTACATACCACCTTTTCCAAGTTGGGTCTAAAAATGCAATTCCTTTCTATTTTATCTGCCTCACATGAGCCCAGGATATGAAGATGGAAATATGTTGCTGGTGCAAATGGATCAAGGATTCAGACAAAATAAAGGCACCAGAATGGGTTCTTTGTGTGGTGCCATAGAGGAACCATTTAAAAGTTCTTAAAAGATTTTTTGGCCAATTAGATGAGTGCAAAGAACTGAGAAATGATTGTTGATAAAGCACTTATACATTATGTGGTTATTTCAGACATCTCCTTTACATAAATGGTTCTTTCAGAAACTAAAATGTTTTTTCTATAGCATCAGTCACATAAACCTTTGAGGCACCTTTTGAAGATCTGATGGAAAATTCGATAGACAAATAAATAGCTACTTGCACTGTAACTTTAGGCATAAAGCAACAATGCAACACTTGTAAAAATACTGGTGCCTAAAGGCATACTTTGGAATGATGCCATAGAAGAACAGTGGATAGTTCTTTAAAGACCGCAACTGAAATGGAGAATAAAACTGATTCTTCTGTGGCATTACTCTGAAGAACTGTTTCTTTGCTCCTTTACTTTTTAAGAGTGAAGTGGTTTGGTTAGCTGTATCTTCTGATATTTCCTCTGGGTCTTGTTTTGCTTTGCATGACGAAATTGGAAACTATACAATTCTAGAAACATCATGAATTCTAGAAGCTGGGAAGCGTAGTGACCCCATCACAAGAGGTGCCTGTATTAATGTTTATAATGAGACGAGATGGTTTTGGCAGCTCTGCAGCAGGGTTGCCAGGCATTTCAATTGCAATAACACACAGCCCTGACCTCCTCTGCTCTTCATATACTTCACTGAGAGTTTTGAGAGAGATACAGTAGGTGCTACTGACACCACTCTTTCATTAATGTGTGTGTGGTTGGGAAGGGCACTAGATAAGAAGAGCTAGCATACAAACGAGGAGAAGGCCCTGAAGTGTTGAATGAATTGCAGCTCTATACTGCAGTTCACATCACTGACGTTTATAAAACTGCTCTGTCTACACTTACCTCCTGATCCCATAGATGACCAGACTTATTATTGTTGGTTTGAATGAAATTATACATTAGATGATTAGACTTTTGCTGGTCAGATAAAGTTTGTTTCTGCTGGTTTTTTTTCTCACCGATTTTAGGTTGAAGCTTTCTGTTTCAGATACTTAAACTTCTCTGCAGAGGTTTGTGTCTCTAGATGGACATGTCCCTTCATGCTAGATCCCCCTAAAGGGGGGTGGGCACAAATCATTATTTTGGTAATAGCTTTGAAACTGCTAAGAGTAGCACCAACTAGTGAGAAGCGTTAGTGCAAAAATCGAATAACTTACTAGCTTATCCCTTTGCATAAAAGGGAAACTTGGACATCCTTCATCACAACCACATTTTTTGAGAGCATGCCATAGATTGAAAAATGTTTACACTTGGCTATGCTTCCTCACATTTCCTACAATTCCTTTTGGTTCCACAAAACAACCAATACATGCCTGAGTGAATGGCCAGTCTAAAAGCCAGTTAATAGTGGCTTATAGATATGGTTTACTCAATAAACAAATCTGTTATATCATTACAATAAGCAACAACATAATTTCTCCTGTTTCGCTGGCATGAGTTATGTGGCGGGAAAATCTTACAATAAGCCACGATCACTCAGGCTGGTCAATGCAATGCAATCTTTATTTCTGCAGGGAGAGTTTACTGAGGCTGTCTCAGTCATCCCTCTCAAAATCTCTGCTCAGAGAGCCTTATTTATCCATACATGAGGTTGTGAAACTAACAAAGCATACCCTAGTTCCTCATTCGGAACATAAAAAATAAGGAAACTACCACTTCTGTCGGCTCAGATTACTTCTATTTCTGTTAGATGAAATCATCTTATGCAAGCTTGACCTAATGCACTTACTTATATAATCAGAAAGTTCTAGAAACAAGCAATATATGTAAAAACGATCAGTTAATGTAAAATATTCTCTTACACTTTAAAATACATTTTGTCTTTAAATCCTTATATAACATTTACAAAATTCCATTAAAATAAAATATACCCCAAACCGCCCCATCTGTTATTACCACAGACATCAGCACTCACAATAACACACATTAAATTAACCCCAGAACACTAAATTGCATCATAAAAATCTTCTGCTGTGGTAATTTTACCCTCCATTGGTTTTACATTCTGTATTGACAGGTTTGAGCTTTTGACATAAGGGATGGTTCTTCTTTCCTCAAAACAAAACTGTTTGCACAACATTGGCTCTATTGGTAGAATTTCACAACTTGTTTCAATGAAATATGCTTGAGAAATAATAGAACAAAATGTGACAAGAGGGTTTCATTGCACAACCATTATTATTCAGTTATCAATCATTAGATTTATTTTTTCAGTAACATAATCTTGTACTGGCTACTGTGAAACTAATATGCCAGTTATGTAGTTGTTGTTCCAGCATTAGGATATTTGAGATTAACATGTTTCTGTATAGTTGTTATTTGATGTCAGTTCATGTAGTCTGAATATAAGTCAGAGAATTTTAGGTGCTTAGCTTTACTTTTTATAGGGTTTTTATAAGTATTGACTGGATTTGTTGTTGTGGACCATGCTTGTGTTTCTCTGTGTCCATGGCTCTTCCTTTCACTTGTTTTTGTTCTCTGGGTCTAAGCAAGGCATCACTCACTAGCACCATTCGTTTTTTATGGCATATTTTGGCCTATGATTATAAATTACATGGGAATTAAATTAGAATGTGTTCCAAATATGAAATCGTTGCTGGAGATCATCCTTGAGTGAATAAATGGTACCAACGTTTGTGGAAACACATTCCTTATATAGAAAAAACAGATGGGCTAGACAGTTAGATGGATAGGTTTCACAATATAAAAACAAAAACTACTGCTGTTACTAAGCAGCCATGTTTTTATGAACATTTAATGTCATGATTTGTGTGTTTGCCCACACAAAAAAACTGTTCTGGCAAAGAAATGTGAACCATGTTAATACACGATCACTTTCCATTACCTCGGGATCCATCATTCATTTGTACCCAGGCTAAGTTTTGTACAAATTCAAAGTCCAAATTCTTTTAAGAATCCAGTCTGACAGATAGAGCCAAGGGGTGAACACCCAGCCAAAAAGTGGTTTTGCTTGTTGCAGCATCAGAAATGGGAGAAATTATAAATGGGGCAGTTGGTAGCCTAGTGGTTAGGGCATTCGCCCTGCGACCAGAAAGTCTGGGTTAGTTTCCCAAGACTGCTAGGCACCGCTGAGGTACCCTGAGCAAGGTACCGTCCCCACGCACTGCTCCCCGGGCGCTGTGT
>JBBPDC010000011.1:556570-576781 GCA_037974485.1 Hemigrammopetersius urotaenia | reverse complement strand
TCTACTTAACCTTGAAGCAAAGAGCTTGAGACGGAGAAGCAGGCCAAGTGGACAGAAAGGCTGGAGGAAGCAATGCAAATAACTAGTGGGCTCAGCTCACACTGGAGCAGGTTATTGTATCATCTCGAAAGACAGGTCTGGAGAGGACAAAGTCTAGGGGCAGTGGAGAAGTGGCAAAATAGGAATTCACAACTGTCATTAAAGTGTAAATTGTCCCTGTCCAACTGGGAAAATTCCGACTGTACAATGTGCACAAACTCAAACTGGCCTGTTGAGTCACAGGGCATTTTATCATTATTTCATTTTGTTTTATAACATGATTACATTACTGATCTTGAGAATTTGCTGTGGTTTGATAATACACTAACTGAAGTAAGTAAAACCAGTTAATAGATGTAATGGTTATAATCAAGTGTTTTTGTTGCCCGCAGCCACACCAAGTACACATGAGCAGTTTCCTGATCCTTTGGCTTTTAGAAGCCCTTTAATTCTCCCTGCATTCCCTCTGCAGTGCTGTAGCTGTTTTCTAAAATACATTCTGTGTCTTTTTCGTGGCTTGCGGGTTTTTGTCTCCCAGGATTTGCCTCTCTTTGTTTTGCTGTCCAAGATTTGGTCGCACTGATGAGGTTCTCTCGGTTTCATTTCCATCTCCTTCCTATCCATCATGCCTCCTTTCAATTATAGGCAATGTTGCCATTTGTCAGAGCATTCCAAGAATTTTTCATCTTTCTATTTAAATTTATTTTTGATATAATTGGGCAGATAAACCAGACCAAGTTGCCAATATATAACCTTGATTGGATGTTTCTCCACAATAAACCACAATAAATTAAATATAGTTCTTCTGAATCTCTCTCTCGTTCCTTCCTCCCCTCCCTCTATTTTTATTAGGACCTACATACTTCTCCTTCTCTACACCCAATGGTTTGATGAATGTTGTTTTGACAGGAAGCAGCTAACCGTTCTTTAGAAATCCTTTGGCCTGGTGTGGTATTCTTGCCAATTACTACGAATAGTCTACACGCACCCACACTGACAAATTCTTACACCATTTTCACACACCAAAAGAACAGTAATAAGGAATGAGACAGGCTTCCCTTCACTCGCCTCTCCATGTGACTCTGGGTATCTATGAAACATGGGTTATAGAGCGTGTCTGACAAGTACGAAGGATTAAACCAACTGTTCTCGCTCAAGAGGAACACACACACACTCACACACACACACACACACATGGTTTTTGTGTCAGTCATTCAAAGCACGAGTTACAAGCTAAATAATAAAATAAACCTTGTACCAGGTGTGATGGATGCTCCGTATTTAAGGTTCATTGATTGTTTGGCTGCCATTTTTCAGGCTTTATGTGCTGGTTATGGGAAAGCATTTTCAAAAGAACACCGATGTTTTAGAGTTTTGACACCAGTGCTGTTCCACCACCTTACACTTACTCATTGAGTTAGATCAATCTAAATAAAGGCTTTAGCCTGTCACTGTGATGGCCAGCAATTCATTTGACGCCAAGAACATTCTGGAGGAAGAGGAATATCTTCCGGTAAAACATTTATGGTTTAGGCTTTGACATTTACAAGATCGGCTTAATAGGGCCCCGAAATATGCCATGATGTAAGTTCATTAAAAGGTTTTTTATAAAGCAGTTGGTTTACATTTTAAAGTGCAAAGATTTTATATAGGAAACATAGTTGTTCCGCTTTGTCATAATTCTATGATTATAATGCAATAAAACAGCAAGACCTGAAATATTTTCATTGTGACCCATTAAAAAGACCACTTGGAGTGAGACTGAGCGAAGCTGGAGACACTTCGGTCCAGTGAACTAAACTTGTTTTTTTCCTGTGGGCTCGTGTTGTTGTTGTTATTCTTTGCCACCAGAGCCAAGAAACGATATCATGTCAAAACAATCTGTGTCAGCTTCCAACCAAGCATGGAGCCCTTTCCATATGCATACATCCGGGTCGCTCTCTTTATCCGTGCTGGAATGCTTCAAAAAGAGATATCTGAGACAATTCAGCAAACAAAGCTCCTTGAAAGAAAGATTACCCTGTTCTTTTCATTTGTCCATTCTTCCCTCTCGGGTTTTTTTTCTCTTCTACTGACTTTGGTTATCCTTAACTCAAACCTACCAGTGAGCATCAGTCAAGACGAACTGAAAGATCTCGCCCTTGATGGTTTTTCTGAGACCAGTTAGAGCTGTTTCTTCTTATTAGGTCAGTGATGAGATCTGGTTGGCTGCTGACCAGAGATAACCCTGTTTAAGTGCTGATCATTATCATGAGACAAGAAAATCTTGTGGAAATGTTCTTCACTGAGAAGGCTCAGTGGCCCCATGCAGAAAGCAGACAATTGGATAAAGGATTATCTTCATGGCAGCAGGTGTGAAAATTCAAGATCAAACATAACTGCGAACGGCGCCTCTGGGGTGAGCAGTGAAACAGTCAGGGCGAGCGCCAGGCATGCAGTAGATTGCCGGTGTTTACTGGCCCAGAGGTGCTGGCACGATGGTGGCAGGATATTGGCATGGCTGAACTTTCCAGTATTCAGATAAGGGGGATTCCTCTTCCAGTTTTACAGTATGCCATAAAATCGGTGAAAAAAATTATTCTTACTAAGTGCTTGTGGCACAAAAATTCTACGTACAAAAATTGCTTGGGACAAGCTGAAACCCTTGTAAAGGTGTATTTGAAGCAATCTGTCTTCCCAAACCTGGCATTTCTGGTGTACCTCACTGAGCTTTAAAGTTGTAAGGTGTCCTAATCACCTAACAGATCAATTGAAGATGACGTCTCCAGCTAATTTTGCCTTGCCCGGAGAAAATAACACCAAAGAAACATTCATTGCATGAATTCACCAAGCTTAGTGAAGAGATGTATTGGACTTCCTGATAAATCAATCCAGAGAACATAAGACTCTTTCTTTTCAATTACCTCCAAAGCAAGAGCCCCTCAAGACTTTGTGTTCCACCCTCCTGCCCTCTCTCTTCACCAGTGATTGTGTGGCCATGATTGAACACTATTTATGCTCCCAGTTTCACAGAATAGTAGCCTTTCCCTGAATGATGACCAAACAACGAATGTTCTTATCGTTCACAGTTCTGTGTTCATCTTCAAGAGGCAGCACGCTTAATTTATGGAGAATTATATCTGTAGGTGGTGGAAGGACTCAATACACAGTCAACATAACTGAGTAACACTGCATGACATGCAGAAGTCGCATGCACTTAGGGCCTCCAGTCGTAGCATAAATGTCCATACTAAACAAAATTTAAACTGGATTGTTTGATTATATAAAACTCAAAATATGTGACTAATCTTTTCTGTGCATGTAACTGAAATCATGATACAGGCTTTGGGTTCTAATGCAGACTACCTTTGCCTGCCCTGTGATTTGTTCAGATCTGTTCCATGATGTTAATGTTTTCTCAACAGTCACATATCTTCAATTACAAGCTTGCAATGGTAAGTGTGTGCTTGGGGGCTGAGAAACCCTGTGGGTCCACATCTATGTGGCCAAAAGAAGGATTCTGCCAGAAAAGTTCCTCATGGGGCAGCTGTGCCTCCCCATAATTACAGATGCCCTGAGTGTGTATGTGTTTGTGTGTGTCTTGGATTTGGTTTTGAGAGTGGATGTTTGCTAGAGATTTGTTGGGAGAGATGGCTGACTGTGTATGAAAGAGAGAGAGAGGCAGAGAGTGAAACGGTTTTTTGAAAATGCTTTGGTGAAAATATTTGGAAATACATCTTCTATCTTCCGTAGGCCTCCATGGGCCAAAAACAATTCAGATGTTTTGAGAAACATGAATATAACTAAGGAAGCTTTACATTTTTGTCAGACAGCTGTGCTTATATTTTTACCTTTCTACCTGATAAAAGACATGAGCTATTTTCTCTTATTGTTCACCCAAAGCTGTTTCACGCTTTTTGTATGTTGTGACACAAATGAAGCTACAGCGGTCAGGTACTGTTTAAACTGCTCATTCGTATGTCATACAATGACCAGAGGATTCCATTGGGTTCTTAAAAAACGTCAAAATGCATCAATGTCTCCTTAATCAGATCCCGAGTTTAACATGTTTGTATATATGAGTCACTCTTTGTGACTCTATATTTGTTTTTATAGCATTCTTTGTGATTTGTAGCGGTCCATTCCTTCTGTTATACTTTCTGTCTCATCACCTCAGCTGTGTTCTTTCTCATAGTCAGCCACTGACTCACATCCACACTGTAAACCTCAGGAGCAGAGCCCTCTGCACTTGATGCTGTCTGTGTGTTTGAACTACTGGCCCATAAATGACCACAATCACACCCTCTTTTAGCCTGCGGGCCCACTCCCATGGGGCCTAGCCACTCTGACATCACTGTGGTGAAAAACAGGTGTGTTTGTGTGTGCGTGTGTGTGTGGTCAGTGGCTTGGTGTGGGTGGAACACTTTGGGGGGTTGCACAGTGCCTTTTGGCTTCATTTAGTGGGTCTCAGACATACTGAAATAAACCACTCAGGATCAAGCGTTCCAGTGATTTTACCACAGTTTTGGATTACTTTTAGACACAGATACCTCAATCATAGTTTAGTCATGGTAATGCACTGGTCTTGAGTGGTTTATTTCTTTCAAAAACACTATGATAAATACAAGAAGTGTTCGGTAAACAATTATATTGATTAACAATAGTTATTTATTTTTAATTTTTAATAGTCATTTCAATAAACAGTTCTTCTGCCAAGCAACACATTATATTAGCAGCACATGAATGGTGCCAAATAAAACCCAAGGAGCATCACTTTTGATGATGGTTTTGATGGATGGTGTGTGGACATGATGAACCTTTACAGAATCAAGTTTTAGAACTGGAATTATGCTTGCATTTCATTGAGGATAGCAAGTATTTACTCCACAATGTATACAGAATTTATACATTTACAAAGCACTGAAAGGCTCAGAACAGTACATGGGTATTTGTATAATATTCTTCTCCCTGTAGTCTTTCGTCTTTTTAATTTATATGCAATTAATGGGAGGAGCCATGTGGCATGTGTAATCATCTTGGTTTGCCTGATGCCACAGAAGAATAATTTTAGTTCTCTAAGGACCAATCAATGGGTGGTTCCTTAAAGAACTGTTTTTGTAAATAAGATGTGTCAGCATGAAGAACCATGTCAAGTTCCACATGATGTGACCGTTCTTGGGGAAAGCCTTAGATTGATAAAGAACATTTTACATAATGGGAAGGTTCTTTTTAAAGTGTTTGTGATGATTGGAGGCCTCTAGAAGCCGTCCATTTTTAGTTTGTTGTTTTGTTTTGGGGACTTTTATTATGAAGGCTGAGCATTTGTTTGTATAATGTATAATGAGTTTGTATATTTGTTTATATAATGTGTTCCAGCTGACTATGTGCTCAGAGAAAATGAGATTTGTGTTTTGATTGGTTTGAGGAATTTTGAGTTTTGTATTTAAGTTCATTTTCGGTAAACCTTAGTGTCAGTCCACCATCATTGTGGCTTTGTCTTGGAGTGTCTTTCCATTCTCCCTTTGGTTTCGCTGAACTTTGTTTTTTTGAGATTAAATAAAGCATTTGTGTGACAGTAATCTTCTCTTTTACACATCTCATTTACAAAAACAGTTCTTAAGGGAACTAAAATGGTTGTTTTATGTCATCGTTAACAGAACCCTTTGTGGATCTTTTTTCCTTAAGCGTACTATCCATCCCTTGGGCATATATGATATTTTTGCTTTCTCTCTCCATCCTCTCACCAGCTTTTCTTTTCTTTATTTTATTCATTTTCTTTTTTATTATAGAATATAGGCTTCACATTTGTAATTGAGCAATCTGACCCCGACTAAAGCAATCCAACAAAGAACGTTGTGCTCCATTGAGAAAGAAAGCTTGGCATCAATAAAAATAAAGACATTTTCTCATCGTTCTTAAACCGCGCTTTTAATTATAGATGCTCTCTTGTAAAACCTCCTCTAAATGTAGGTTGAAGCTAGAACGAGAGTGTGTGTGTGTACGTGTATGAGGTTATGTTCTGGTGTGCTGGTGGTTTTTTGATGGTAACTGAACGTGCTTTAAGAGAAATATGTAATTACTCTAAGAGCATTTTTGTTCTCTAAAGATTTAGAACTTTATGCGGCGACTTTCTGGTGTCTTATTCTCGGACAGAAGTTTTGGCAGCAGGATATGAATAAATTCAAACTCATTAGTCTGCACTAACATAACAGTGGAAAATGCAGACCCCAGACATTAGTAATCGAATAAGGCACACTGACCTGGCTGAAAATGTACTTACCTGTCAGTAAATTATCATCCTAGCAAGTAGAAATAGAGATTAAAAATAGACCTCATTATTTAAGTGTCTTTGAGAAATATGAGGTTTCTGCACTTTTTTGTAAGATTATTTGGATAAACAACATTTTAGCCATAAAATATACAATAATAATTCTGGTCTTTATTGCACTTATATATTTGTCTGTTAATGAGCAAATATATTTTTTCTATTTTGCAGCAAATTCTGAGGAACTCACGTCAAAACTCCACAAAGGTGATTTTCCTGATCACGGACGGTTACTCTAACGGTGGTGACCCGAGGCCAGTGGCGGCAGCCCTGAGGAACAATGGAGTTGAGATATTCACACTGGGTATCTGGCAGGGCAACATCCGCGAACTGCATGACATGGCGTCAGCCCCTAAAGACCAGCACTGCTACCTTGTACACAACTTCACTGAGTTTGAGGCCCTGGCACGACGAGCCCTTCATGAAGGTAAGGGATCAAAACGTGAAACTGAAAACAACAGTTTAAAAGAAACAACTTGATTAGGACCACACATTTTGCAACATTTTGCAATGTTATAGGCTTTATAATGCAGGCCTTGAGAACACCTTTCCTCTGTATTTTGTTTTTTTACTGCTCCAACACACCTGACCCATCTAACCAGCTAATTAACAAGCTCTTGTTGAGGTGCGAGTGTTAGAGCAGAGAAACCCTTAAATGTAGAGGGCGCGGGGGTAACGAACACATGGCTATCGTCAATCTTAACCCACAGTGATTCGTTTTCTGGTCTGCTTCACTGTTCTCTGTTTTGATCAAAAATGTTAAATGTTTTTGGAAAAATGTGTTCCTTCTTTCTTTCTAATAGTAATCCCTGCATAACAGAAAAGCTGCTAAGATGAATCATAGTGTTGTTGTTTCCTACATGTGCTGGCCTCAATTTGTAGGGTAGCATTTCTCTCCCAGTTCAGTCTCGGTCTCGGTCTAGGCCCATTAGCCAAGTGAACACAATCAATCAAACACGCATCAAATGCATCATCCAACTACAACCAACCGTGAAGGAGATGAAACAAAGCGCCACTAAGGATCCAGTGTTGTTCATAAGGCCACTCCATGGCATTAAGAGTTATTCTCCCGTTGTGATATTCTGTCTCCAAGACTGTGCAGGATCTGCCAGCAGCTTGGCTTGAGAATGCACTAACATCTGGGCTCCAATCCGCCTTTTGTTTGCTTTGCGTTTTAAGGAGACAAAGATGCTCCTGCCAACACTTTGCATTTTATTGTCCTTATTTAGTTGTGTTTCACACACAAGCACGCACACACACACCCATATACACACACACGCATTCACATTCTTACTCATCCAGAGTAGTTTTTGTAGATTATAGAGTTGAGAGCTGGTTTGATGGGCAGGGTGGGATCTGAACTGAGGTTAAAGCCTCTGCCACCAAAAACTCCCTCTTTTGTTTTCTTTTCTTCTTTGCTCTCAGATGCAGAATCTTTTTGTTTCTGGCATACATTTCTATTAAAATATAGAACAAAACATATAAAATACAAACACGCAAAAATATGTGCAAGTAGATTCACCACATTATCATACTGACAAGTTTAGAATACTTGTTTTTCTATAATGAGCACAGAAGAAGAAGGAAGTGGGATGTGGTCATTTATGAGAAGAATTGTGGAATGTGATATACAGTACCCTTACCCATCACTCTGTCTCTGTCTCTCTGTCTCTGTCTCTCTCTCTGTCTCTCTCTCTCTCTCTTTGTCTCTCTCTTTAGACTTGCCTACTGGCAGTTATATTCAGGAGGACATGTCTCACTGCTCGTCTCTGTGTGTGGAGGGAAGAGACTGTTGTGATCTGATGGCCAGCTGTAAGTGCGGCACACACACGGGTCAGTACGACTGTGTGTGTGAGAAAGGACATTACGGCAAGGGCCTGCAGCACGAGTGCACAGGTGAGTACACACTCTTGACACTTACTATCAACATATACACTTTATTTTCTTCCATCATGAGAAAATTGAGTATTTTAAGTTACATCAAGAAAGTTTTTTTGAATATACACCGGTCAGCTGCAACATTAAAACAACTTGCAGGTCAAGTGAGTACGATTAATTATCTGGTTACAATGGCACCTATATGTGGGGTGGGATTTATTAGGCAGCAACTGAGCAGGCAGTTGTTGAAGTTTATGTGTTGGAAGTAGAAAACGTGGACAAGCAAAAGGTTCTAAGAGACTTCAACAAGGACCAAATTGTGATGACTAGACAATTGAGTCAGAGGATCTCTTGTATTCCCGGTATGCCATGGTTAGTAAAGGCTAGCCCCTGAGATATTGTAACACAAATTGCTAAATATATGCCCTCTCTATGAATTTATTTCCCCTCTCCCTATGAAACACGTGACAATGGGTTGCCATCCCAAGCAATAGCTTTATGTTGATTCTTCAATTCCATTTCAAGTCTGCTTGAATTTGATCAGCCCCATTTTCTCTGGTGTTAATTAACCATACATCTGCAGTTTGGTTTTCCCCTGAAAGTAATGAATATGCCATTTAAATGCAGGTGTCCTCAGTCACGTGGATAAATCAGAGACCAAAAATTCTGCCTTTTCATAGTAATTGCTCTCTCTCTCTCTCTCTCTCTCTCTCTCTCTCACTCCTGCTCTCTCTCTCTCGCGCTCTCTCGCTCTCTCCCGCTCTCTCCTTAATTTCTCTCTTTTTCTGCTGCTCTTTTTCCATCCACACCCACTTATTATTCTCTCCCTCTTTCACTCCCTCAGTCTCTCGAACTGGAGGCACTAATGTGTTAACAGTCTGTTGTGACTCACTCTGTTGCTCTTTATATTAAACAGATACTATCTATAAAACGCCCAGTCTCGCACGTAATGAATCAAAAGATAATGCTAAATTGTTTGATAAACAGCTATTTTTACCCACATACGTCTTCCACTAAAAGTGTTTTTACAATAATTGCAGAGATTTATCAAAGCCATAGTCGCCCCCTTTCATTTATGGTGACTTTTTCTTTCTTGTTCCTTTTTTTTTCCTTTCAGTAATCCGTTTTAGTCCAAACTAAACACAGTGCCCCTCTCTGCCCTTAAAGCATGAGTCTAATGGCCTTGCCTAACCACAGCAAGCTAACTTGGGTAATAACTACAGACCTTCTTATGATCCTTTACACTGCAACCTCACCCAAACAAATGAGAAATATGATCGGACGTCTGAGTTTGAGGAGGCCTGGTGGAGGCCCCGCAGAAAGCGCTTGCCAGGTATGTAAAGGCAGCAGACAGTGAAAGCACTGGGGTCCTGTGGCTTCTAGGCAGTTAAGATTAGCAGCCAAGAGAGAAAACACCCAAGGACAGATAATACACTTCAGCTGTATCGCTTTAACCCTTGAAATTCCAAAGAACCACGACACTTCAATGAGAGAACTAATTAATTTCACAGTACACTCTTCAAAATAGAGTCACCAAAAATGTTCTTTGGAGTGATAGTAACTTTTAATGAATGGTTCATTGAAGAATTTCTGAATAACAGATATCAGAGTGTGAAGAAGGGATTTACCTAGAATAGTTTATACTGAATAATTCATTCAAAAATAATTAATGAATAATAACACAGGTCAACAAAAAACATTTTTTTGTAATCATCAGAAACCACAACACACTTCTCTAAACCAGGTTTTTGTGCTGATTTCAGATCTGCTTTCACTGCTAGACTTGTATAAAAACTGCAGGCACCAATCAAGTAACTGTTTTAATATTTTCAGTGTGAAGTGAGACAGGCGCACACTGTGGCATAGATATAATGATCAGTGTCAGTCAGCTACCACTGTTTCTTCAAAAACGCGGCAGCATCATGCAATATATTACTAGCTTCATCACAAAAACTGTATGTGCTAGAGGAAAACTAAACACAGATTTGAAATCAGCATGAAAAAAATGCCCATAAACTCATCTCTGATGATTTTGATCTGTTGACTTGTGTAATTTATGCAAAAAGGCTTGAGTATGAGTATTAATTAGTATTTAATGGGCCTTAGTGGGTTATAATTTAATCACCCTTTCTTTCTCTCTCTCTCTCGCTCTCTCTCAACATTGCCATGAACCACCAAAATTGTGATCAGATGTTGTCGGGACAAGAGCGCTCACCATAATGAATTGCCATCTAATTCTTTAATTAAAAGCATGTTTTAATGCATGATAGAATGCAGACAGAACTTCAGAGGGGCTGTGAATATGAAAGCTTCCGGAAAGGCACAATGAGGTCAAGGGCTTCCTGCAGTTCCAATTAAGACTGCACTGTTAAGAATGAATGTGAATTTACAGTGGAAACAACGCAATAAATTATGGTTTTCTTCAAATGATGAAAAAAAAAAGCTACTTTCTGGGAGGAACGGGCCCAGCTTCCTCAAAAAGAAATTAAAATAGCTGTTATTTGTCGATCATATAGGACCTTATCCTATATATAAATTTTGCTGTGAAGGGGGTGCATCTTCCTAGCATTCCTTGCAATTTTGTTGCATTTTAGTAAATAGCTTTTATTTGTTCATCTAACCCACGTAGCAAACTGTGGCTGAAACAATATTGATTTGAAGTTGAACAAAAGCATTAAATCAGTTGATTCAGCACACTGATCCAGAGTTGATTCAGAAGCTGGTGATGTAATGTAATGTTGAAACAGTATTTCGGTTGTGACTGTTTATTTTCACGTACACTTTTAAGCATTAAATTAACAATCAGTCGCAAATTCTACCAAATGACAAGTTTGAAGTTTTTAATATTAACATTTAGGTTTGAAACTTGCTCCGATTGAACTAAAGGATGCAAACCCAATACTCAGAGTAAAGACTGAAAAACTTGACTAGACTTTAAAAGCTGGCAGACAAGAAATAATGCCTTTCTCTGTTGATTGCTGACCACTACGTATAAGTGTAAAGTGTCCCTTTGATATACTTCAAGGCTACTTCACAACACATGCATAAGCACTGAAAACACAGGGGAAAAGAAGTACTTATGCATGAATGGCCTATGCCAGTTTTCAGTGTCATTTTTCATTTATAAATCGTGTTGACAAGATGCCCTTAAAAGGTCAAGCATTGTTTTCAAATGTGTGTGTGTGTGTGTGTGTGTGTGTGTGTGTGTGTGTATGTATATAAGATAATATAAGATAAGAAAGAACGTTTATTTATCCTGAGGGAAATTCTTTTGTCATAAACATGCTCAATGCAGCAAGAGGAACGAGAGGAATTTAAAAGAAGCGAACAGTAGAATAGTGCAAATATAATATCAAATAACTCGAACAAAGTAACAATAACGTAACTGTTAGTGCTGGTGATTCTGAAAAGTGACAGTGTGCAATGAATAAAAGAGAGTAGCAGCCTGTGATGGTGGGATGAAACAAACATCCAATAACATACATATGAGTAATATTGCACGATTTGAGTGAGAAAGGTAACATTAGTATTAGTGTGTGCGCGTGTGTGTGTGTGCGTGTGTGTGTGTGCTTGTGTTTTAAAGTCACTATGTAAGCAGCCTTTAAATAAAGCATTACCATGAAAATTAGGTTCAGGGATAAGCTGGTTCTCTTGGTTTGTAAAAAGTAATTTTCAAAAGAAGGAAAGTGATTTCCAGTGATTTCTTAAATCTTAACTAAAGCAGGATCCTGAGTTCTCAACTCTTATCCCTGACTGAGGCTTTTTTATCAGGTGCATCTCTTAGGTCATATGTAGACAAAACTATAAGCATGTTAAACTGTGCTGTGAAGCTTTTTGAGAGGTGTTTTGAGAAAATTTGTTAGGCCATAAGCATACCCAACACAATAACATAAATGCAAATTACAGCACCTAGTCAATGCACTGCAAGCACACAGTCCCGCTGTACCAAATCGAAGTGGGTTCTGACATTTCTGTGGTGGTTGTAAACCTCAGTTCTCAAAGGAGCAATTAGTAGAAATCAGAGTGTCTATATCCGGATCATTCCAATAGCCACAACAGCAATAAACATGTCCACAAGACAGGAAGTGTGTCTGTAGCTTTAATGTTGCATAGATGAATACAGAATAATAAAAGGTGGGTTCTGTGGCTACAGAATCTCTCCCAAAGGAAGAACAGAGAGTACACAAACTACTCCTAGATGACAGATTGGCTAATGATTATTCCTTGCAGAATGTAGTTTCTGCATGCATAGCTTGAAGCAGTTTCTTAGGAAGCTCGGGGAGTGTTTCTAGTTTTTACCCTCATCCTCTCTGAGGAAAGTTTGGCAGCTATTGGGCAATAGGGGACTGGATGTGCCTGTGAATAACAAAAGTTGTTTCTTCTGAACTGGACATTGCCTCTGCTTCTTGAAAACGCAGTAGAGTTGAGTGCCCTGTGCTGGAAAATTGGATGACTCTGTGCTGTCAGAGTGCTGTGGTTGCGTGAGAGTGGAGATGAATGGGTGGGCCGGGGGTTGTGGGGGTCTCCTGTGCTTGGTTTCTGTGCACATGCTCATTTTCTGTTTTGTTTGGTGTCATGACAGTGAAAGCAAACATGACACGAGACCACTGGTGTCTGGCTGGGAGAATAACCGCAACTAATACGAGAACACAAGAAAGCAAGAGACACTAGATATTTGTAGAGGTTTGCATACCTGACCTGGCATTTTTACATTAAATGCAGTTAATGATTTTAATGCATTGCACAACTTCAAAGTTCACTGCAATTTGATTCAAATCATATTTCTAATAAAACGGTGAACATCATATATGGTCTATATATCACTGGCATAAACATAATAATAACAATACACCAAACACTTTGTTATTAATTTTATATCTTTGAGAGTAGCGTGATCATTTTTAGTCAACAATGAGTGAAGACTGAAAAGGTAATTGATTAAAATTTGTTAATCCATTACATAATAAGTGCAGTTGAATTAGTAACCGCACCGATTGATTGTTCTAGCACTCTTTTTCTGACTACCTTCATAAGAAAGTGAATGGAAACACACCGATAGTGAGGGAATAAGGGGTTAAAAGTAAAAGTACAAAATGAGGTGAAAAGTATGAAATATGAGGCTTTGTGTTTGGCGAGTTCACAAAGGGTCAGTGTCACATTAATTAGACGGACAGGACCTTTTAACCAAAATAACCCTACCTCCTCATCTGCCAGTCAGTTTCTGTCACATTGCCATGGATACAGTCACTGTGACGCGTGGCAGCTGTCGTGTAATTGGGTGCTCACCATCTCCAGGGTCAGAGGTTACTAAGAGGCTGACGCTTCATTTCCTCGAAGCGTGGACTGTAAATATTTACTTACACCCGAGTGGCCCTGATTCTGTGAGAAAAGCTCCAGGCTCCTGTACAGCCAGCCAGAGGAGAGAGAGGACAGAGAGGAGGAGAGGAGGACAGCAGAAGTGGGAATGTGGGGAATGTTGGCCCGACCCTGAGCGGAGACGGAAATGTTGCAGTTGTGTTTTCTTTCAGGTTGAACCTCCTGTTGCCCTGATGACCTCCCAGCTCTGCTCACTTTCTGCTTTCTCAATTCCTCCTTCCCTTTCACCTCGATTTCCAGGGAAGAACCTGAATACAGATGCATTATCCAGAATGTAGTCAATACTTTCTAAACCAAAGCGAGAATTCTGAAAGATTTTCTCGGGATGAAACAACTTGCAACTTTTTTTCAAGCCGTGTTACAACACAGAAAACTCCAAGATATACACTGCAGTTTTTTCTCCACTAGCTTGGTCTCTGTCCTGATAACCTAAAAACTCTAATGCGTCTCCAAAATAATCCCTTTCTAGTGTTGCCCATGCCCACTTGAAGTTTATACTACACTCACTCTAGCCTCAATTCTGAATAAGATACTGTGATAAAGATAGTGGCATTTGTTTACACACTCACCAAAATCACACAGACCATGTTCTGGTGTATATACATGGGTGCCGGAACCATTATAGCAGGGTGGGACATGCCTCCCACACTATTTTCAAAAAAATTTGTTTCACGCCCCCACTTTCCTCTTCCAGACAATAGTTGAGACGTAGAGAGCAGGAAGCCCCTGCCCCCCCCCCCCCTCAACACCTCCCAAACAGCAAGCACACACCCCACCCCACCCTTCCGCACTACAGCAAAGACGTGACGTGCCCCCCAAACCCCCCCCCCCCCCAATCCGGAGAACAGCTGAGCTGAGACGTACTTCCAGTGTCCATGCATGTGTATATACAATATAAATCTAGTGCCTGAAAAGTCTTGCGTGTACAGAGATTATTCTGCAGCCCCCAGGTGCACTAATTGGTGAGTTAAGCAGTGTCTAGTAAAGAAAGGCATAGGAAGATGGGGATATGGCTTAGTGTCAACTGACAGTAAGAGTTATTACGTACTGTGTAACATCTGTTATTTTTATGATGGATTTGCATGTGATCATCAGCGAAAGATCTTCAAGAGATCTGCAAACTGAAAAAAAAAAACTCTCAGTCTGATGCATGCAACAGAATACATTACTAGGAAGCGGAAAAAGATGGGACTGTTGATGATGTTTACTTTACATAGTGGCCTAACCCCAGACTCAAGGGTCAAAAATACATGTACTTACACAGCCCTTGATCTTCCTGACTTCCTTGCCTTTTTTGTGTGGACTCCCCTTGAGAATTGTCACGGTGTATCAGAAGGCCCACCAAAGCAAGTGGTTTGATCTTTGATATGACAGAGCGGTTCAGCTGGAGTCTGTGCTGCACGGTGAACAGAGTCACACCTGTGCCAGTAATGGATAGAACAGCAGCAAGTTAGTCAGTGTCCTTACAAGTGTGGATTCTGTCTCCAAGGCATTACATAATGTCTTACAGGGCGTGTAGGGCCTTCTGTCCAAATATCAGGGGCTTCTTTGTTTGTCAAATAAAAAAACACATCCTATGAGCCTACAATAGTTTTAAAGCTCCCCTAGCCCTCATCTTTCTTAACCTCTCCATGTCTTTTTTCAATCATCTACACCCTGACCTTTGAAAAAAGTAAATATTAAATGTACATATTTTGCACCTTTAGTCCAAGTGTTGGCTTGTCGAGCTTTCACCTATATCTATGAGACAAATGTACTTAACAAATAAAGGCAGTTTGTATACACAGACTATTGTTGCCCAGACTGCATGCCTAAATCATCACGCTCTTACTGTTGAACTGTTAAGCAGTTTCAGGCCCCATTGACACCTGGCATTACCACATGAGTGATGACACCATAAGTGGTCCAGTGCATTAAGGATGTATATGACCACATAACAGTTGTAATGTGAATGCTTAAACACCTCAATGCATCCATAACAACAGCAAAGGACCTTCTAAAAATGCTATGGCAGAAAAAGGAATTAACACTAATCTCTCAACCTGCTCAAACCACTTCCAGCTCTACTTTCCGGGGATGCAGACATGTAAATGTGGACACAGTATGATTTACTATGAGCTACAAAAGTAAACAAAACATTCAGGCAAACACTACGGATGGCCTTTTCAAACATCAGCATATTTTTTTACAGACCTTTTTAGACATTGTTTGTGTTTATGACTCTGACTGTAATAAATATGAAGGAATCTGATCTAAGATCAGTGCTCTCCAGCCCTGTTATCTAAAATGGCTCAGTTGTAGTGAAATTTTATTCCTTTTTTGGCTCATTCACACTTCTAGCCTTCACCACCTTAGTACAGAGCTGGAGGGGTTTGAGAGAGAAGTTTTGAGAAAATTATTCATGGAAAAGATTTCTGCTGACGTATTCTTCTTGCAGCATTAGCCTTGTAGCTCCAGTGCTAAACTAAAGAGACTAAATTTGGACTCCATACAGTTCCAAAGCCATTTCTTTAATCAGCGGAAGCAGACCCCTATCTCTCCCTCCCCACATCAGTGCCACCTAACCCTTTTTCTCTTTCTCTCAGCTCTTACGGCATCTACTGTCTCCACTCCATCCATCGCTCCTTGCCTCTCTCTTTCCACTGAGTTGCTCAGTAGCTGGATCTGCAGCTTAGTGGCAGGTTTGAGCTCACAAAGACTCCAGCGAGGACAGTATTCAGTGTATTTAGCTCATGACTATGAAGCTGAGGGGAGCCAGCCTAGGCCCAGTGATCCAGAGAACTATCCAGAATAACTTCAGCCTCCAAAATACTGCATGTTCAATGAAGCATAAAATGCGCAGCTTCAACATAATGAGTCATAAGTCATTCTAAAGTCCTGAATCTCACAAATTTATCGGCTTTTAATCCTTCCATCACATCATAGGCTTATTTATGACATAACTATGTTGGGGGAAGTTTTCCACACAGTTGAGAATGATTTTCCAAGAGATTTCCTCTGCACTTTACACGGCTTTATACACTGCCATATCCATCTACAGCTTTCAAACTCTTATCACCCAAAAGACCATCTCCTGCACAGATGTATTGTGCTGTATGTGGTGAAAACAGTTTCTCATTGACTTTCAACATTTTTTGACCTCTTTTCTGTTCAATCTAAGGACTTCTAACTTGTAACGTGAATCTCTAGAGTGTACCTGTTAATGTGAACTGCTAGGTTTTCACTTTGACTCTACTATAGATTCTTCATAATGTCACTTAGAGGGTGTTGCATATCTGGATCCACTTTTCTGTAAAGCTGCTTTGAGATAAATGATTTTCATGTAAAATATGCACAAATTATACCATTCATATCTTTAGATGTATGAACAATACGCATCCTTGGACTGCTGGCCCTTTTGTAGCTTTGAACTCGACACTTAATGAAGTCATCACACAATTACCTTTAGACGCACAATTGTCGTTTAACATTCAGATTCGAGAAAATTCAGATTCCTTACTGGTTCTTGGCCTGTGTATATGGTTCAAGGAAAAATAATATTGGAATAGAGCTGTGAATATTATGGAGGTTCTTTAAACTTTAAAAAGACTGAAAGGTTCCTCATAGTGCATTGCTTCAAAACCCCTTTATGGGACCTTCAATAAGAATGCATGCAGAGTTTTTTTTGACCTTTTTTAAGATTTTTTCCCAAGCAATTCTAGGACGAGTAGTCTCAGCTAAGGCTCAGTGGCAGACGGCCCATTTAGACAGAGTTTGTTTTCCAATCAACGGCGGCCTGTTGCTCAATGGCTGGTTGTTCAGCTGCGGCAGTGTTTTGCAGAGTGGATGCCTCTGGTTCTCCAGGGGCTTTCACAGTCCCAGGGTCAAGAGACTTCTCCTTATTTTTTACATTGAGCAGATTAAGCTGAAGATTTGTGCATTTCCGCTGTTGTTTACATAGGAGCAGAGCCAGATGGAGGTTTCCAGTGGGGGGTTCCTTCGTATTTTCTTCGAACTAAAGATCATTTTGAGCTACACCACAATGAGTGTAGATCATAGAAACTGATCAAAAAGTCTACTTTTGCTCGTTCTTCTCTGGGCCACTTGCTCAGTGAATTCCAAAGCTTGCCACAGAGTCATAAAGTGTGTTAATTAATGGCTGCAAGAGACAGAGCCTGGGTTTGAAACTGTGTAGTCTTGTAAAGCAACTGTCTGTGGGTCATAAATAGACCTAGCAACACTTACAAGAGGCGCGTGCATGACTGTAAACTGACACATTAAATAGCAGAGCGTGTGCTACTGCAACTGTTAATCTGCAGTCTTGTGTTTGTGTGTGTTTTTGTGTTTGTGTGTGTAAACCATTATTTAGAATTAATGCAAGAAATAAAAACTTACAGTTAGCATCAAACTGTACATTGTCTGTACATCAAATATATGAATTATGCAGTGAATACACAATTACTCATACATATAAACATGTGTGTATGTGTGTGTGCGTTGGTTTCTTTTATTTTTGCATTTTTGTTACTCTCAAAGTCTAAGATCTTCAAACTAAATGGCAATCACAAAACAGAGGTTATTCTTGATTATTTTATTTAGTCAAGTAAAAAATTGTCTAATACCTACTGGTGGATTGGCTGTTTTTACTGGGAAAGCTGGCCATACCAGTTATTAGGGTTTATGTCACGGACGTAGGGGCTAGTCCCCCACGACCGAGAGCTTCCTCTTGGCACGGACCGAGACATAGACCAGGGATCCATGCAGAACGTGATTCATTTACCATAACACAAAAGGGCACGTGGGCCACCAGGAACAAGAACGAGAAGCAAGATGAGGTGATGGACAAACAGCTACCGTGAACACAAACAGAACCATATATACAGAACATAATCAGTGAGCAAAACACAGACAGGTGAAAAGCATGAGACACGAACAGAAAACAGCTGAATACCAACCACGTGACACATGAACAGAACATGAGATCAAAATAAAAGCCCCCAAAACCCACCAGAAACATGACCCCAAACAAAACAGAAAAGCAGCGGCCTCTACCGGCCGCTGACCAACCCTAACACAGACAGTGGCTCTATGATGGTTAAAAGCTTAATTGACCCCAGAATACCCTGGATTTCAGATGTCTCTCTGACAGAAATCAGCCAAGCTAAGGCTAACAATTCCACTCACCTGGAAATAGCATTTAACATTTAACAATTGTTGTTAGATGTTTAACTGTTATTGGATGCCTGACTGAAAACTGTGCAGTGTCCACAGTAGCTGTGTAAGCAAACTATGCATCCCTGATTATAACAAATACCATTGTAATTCGTGGATGCACTATGAAAAAATGCAGGTACTGCTATCGTGCTAATATTGGATTGATATGCCACAAAGTGATACAATGGGCATTGGGTATGGTGACTGTTGGCTCATATCTGGCTGGTCCAGAGTATCTCACAATTATTAAAACTTTTATTATAAACGTTTATATATATGGTTGAAGGACAAGAACTTTCATAACCTGGGCTGGAGTTTTGGGTGACTCCTTCTTGATACAGAAAGAAAGATCCTTCCTGTGACAATTAGAGGTAAGACTGAAGAAAGAGCTGAGAAATGGGGAGGTTGTGGGATGTGAAAATGTTGTCATGGAACATAGAGGGGACAGATGGGAATTTTATAGAGATGAAAAAAGGAATGGCTTCAGGTATGGCTCTTTAAGATCTCTAGAAGAAAATTGCCGTTGTGATAAACACTAGACAGGATTGTATTGCTGTCATTGAAGTGTATTTCACTTACATACTCTGTCAAGTTCATAAGCATTTCTGAAAGAAATGGCTGAAATGAAAACATCACAAACCTGAAACAACACAACGCAAACTTGCAAAGCAGGGTGCGTTAGAGCTAATGAAAATGTGGTTCCCTTTTTAACATACAGTTTCCTGACAGTCTGCAGTGCATGCAGCAGGGTCGCCGTCAGCACAGGTGTCTAACATGTCTGTGCTTTTTCCACACCAGGGACTTTCAGTGACCCTGTGGTCAGGATACTAAAATTTACTGGGGTTACAGCTCTCAAGGGTGTAATTATGTACAACAACATGGCAATGCACAGTCGGGAAGCAGACGTTGTACATTCTGAAGCAGCTGAAAATAAAATCTCCCTGCTCCCAGCAAATTACTACATGTCATCAGGTCTGCTGAGAAACTCATCATCCACTCTTCAACATGTCAGGAAATCATGTCAAGAGCAAGGCTTTCTAAAGCTGAAATCAGGGTATAGCAGACTGTGCAGTAACAAACTGACCAAGATGCCCTTACAGAGTTTGTTATTTACAGTCAGTAGTGCTTTTGGTTGGATTAAATAAATGTTGTTATTGTTGTTATGGTGATATTGTGTGCTGTTGTTAAAGCTTGTACATTAAAAGCTCATATAATGAAAAACGCAAAAAACACTGTTGAAATTGAATAGTTAATTCAGCCCATATACGCAAACTATAGTGGCTCTGTTTGAATTCACTGTTTTATAGTGTTACAAAAACCATAAATAATAAATCGATGAATAATTTATTATTATTATTATTGTTGTTGTTGTTGTTGTTGTTGTTGTTGTTGTTGTTGTTGTTGTTGTTGTTGTTGTTATT
>JBBPDC010000011.1:526513-556470 GCA_037974485.1 Hemigrammopetersius urotaenia | reverse complement strand
GAGAGAGAGAGAGAGAGAGAGAGAGAGAGAGAGAGAGAGAGAGAGAGAGAGAGAGAGACGCGTGCTCCGGAAAAGTCACGAACGAGAGAGAGAGTAAGAGAGAGCGAGAATAAGCCAGAAGAGGGGAGCCAGAAGTACTAACATGAGTTAAAAGAAAAACATATTGCCACGCAAAAAGCTATTTAATTATATTTAATTATATTTAAGTAAACACTGAAGATACATAATGTCGATACGAAAGGAGTGGTAAGTGGTGTACAGTAAAGTAAGTATTATGAAACAATTCCAGGACTTTTGACTTTTTTTGGTCTTTCTTTAAAGTGCATAATATTAGAGATTTTTGCAAAGAGCTAAGAAAGCATTCAGATTAAATTCCAACATGCTTGTGTAAAACATGATGAATGTTAAAAATAAACAAATTATATAAATGCAAACACTGATTGTATACTCTGATTATGATTTTGCTGGTGTCAGCACCTCTGTCACTGCGCTCCCCTACAAGCATGTATGTGCCTGGCCAGATGTGGGAAGTTGCTCTTCTGGATCCACTTTAACTGTTTCCGTTGCTTTCAAATCCTCCAGCTCGCGTCTTGGCTGCTTTAGGAGACGTCCAGAGGGCCCTAGGGATTAAAAACCTCAGGTCCGCACGACTGTGAGCAGAGCCAGACTGAATTATCCCCAGCATTGTACGGAAAAACTGAGAGAAGAGCATATCGTTCTGGTCTGGTATGCATGCAGGGTTACTGGGTTATGCAGTGGTCTTGTGAGCGGGATCTGCAGTGGTGTGTCAGACAAGGAATCCCTGGAAGAGGATGAGCCATGCTGAGAATGCAGGCCATAAGGAGACCATATTCCTAGTCCTGAGTGTGTGGCCTGGGTATAGACATACTTTCCACTGGTGATGGAATCTTTGAAGTCAAGGCTTTGTGAAATATTGTCAAACAGAGCTCAACTCTTACTGCCCAGCTATTAGAAATTTGAAGATTGAAAAATATATAAAACATGGACTGACTGTGAAAAAAAGAATCAGAAGTCAGAAGTAAACTAAAAAAAAGATATATTTATGTATAAATGTTTTTTAGATCAAAAATGAAGGTACTGTGCAAAATATGGAACATAAAACCGTCTGTTTACGCTTTAATTATGCTGTGAATTACATAATACATGACATTTACCTTTAATTGCTATTGGTTAAAAGTTTAGAATCCCCTCTTTTGCCAGCTTGTTTAAATGGATTATAAAAGAGAAATAATTCATACTGAATACATACTCAACATTTGTTTTGTGGGCCTGCTAAACATTGCTGCTGATACAGCTTCATTACTAGCTTGAAGTTAACCTGTAGAGCACATTCCATTTAAAAAATCCACAGCTTGCTGTCCCCTCCTCCCTTTGCACTGCAGCCACTTGTGTAACACAGGTGTGATGCACATCTGAGTGGTGTGTCAAAGTAGGCAAGAGCATATTTAAAATGCCCTTTCTGTTGGTTTTGGTTGAGGAACTGTATCAACTATTTTAGTCCTTCTCTTCATTTTTCTCTCTCCTCCACTCGTTCACTTGCCCTCTTCTCCTTTCTCCTTCCACTGAATATTTTAGTCCCTCTGTTCTGCCCCAGATCAACTCCTTTCTCTGTTTTCTCCTTCAGTTGTGGGTTTCCGGGAGGAAGCCAGGGTTTGAAGCTCATTACCTCAGAGTTATGCACCCCACAGCTGGCCAGCAGTGCTCCAGATTGCAATTAGCACCAGCACTAGTCTCAAAGACTGATCTAGGGTCTGCTTTCTTGGCTGGAATCATTGGTGAATCCATGCAAAATGAACAGACTGCTGCTGCCAGGTCAGGAACTAGCTGGAGCTTCATATTTCCTGACCTTGAACATTGCAGTAAAACTACTCTGTGTGTAGCAGGAGAAAAACCCTGCTAACCTGGGTAACTGTAGTGTGTCATTACTGCTGATGGCTCTGGCCAGGGGTTCCTACTGAGATTTAAACAAGCCTCAAGCTTAAAGGGCCTAAACGATTAAAGGGAAGCAAATGCAGGGATCTCAGTAAAAATGACTTCTGGATACATTTTTAGGACTGTGCGCTGGAAATATGTTTTATAAGTGCTTTTACATGCCAGTATGCATATGCAGCAACATAAACCTCTGAATATTGCCCAGACGCACTGGCCTTCAGAATATTTGAGTTCAGAGAGTCTACCCTTGGCATCCACTAGATCAGAAACATCTACCCTGTGCAGGTCTGAATTTATAATCTTTATAATCTTATAATCTTTGCTGCATGAACCGCATTCACCCTCACACTATTTTCACACACTACATCAATGAAGTTGTCACTGGGAGATAAAGCACACTTCCTTCTTTTATCCCTCTAACAGACTTTTCTTTACGGGTTAATCCATCATCCCTCTCGCTGTTTGCCATCTGTCTGTTTTTGGTTCACATACAGACACACTTTTCTCATTGACTGTCTCTTCCTTTGGCTGTATTTCTGTCTGTCAGTCATGAACTTTCCCATCTGCCTCTCTTTTGTCCTCTGACAGTGTGACACACCTCCATCTGTTTCTTGCTCACTTGGCCGTTTTTTGTCCCTTCCTGGCCATCTCCCTCTGTCTCTATTTCTCCCTAACTCTTTCCTGCTCTCTTTTTATCTCTCTCTATTTCTCCCTCTCTTTTCTTGCCCTCCCTTTCTCTCTGTCTCTTTTCCAACTATTGCTCCTCTCTGTTTCTCTCTCTATTGCATCCCACTTCTGTCTCTACTCTTATTTCCTGCTCTCTCACTCTCTCTTAATAACAAACAGATGAATCTGTCTTTTAATAAACAGTGCACACAAAGTGCAAATGATTTCAGGTGAATCTCAAGAGCACAAAGGAGTCTTAGCAATAGTAATTTACAGCATGCACGGTCTCTGAAAAACTAAACGCATCATGAAGGACCCCAGCCACCCCGCATTGCCACTTTTCATTTTCCTGCCATCCGGCTAGAGACTCAGGACATTTCACACACGCACAACACAATTCAGGAACAGTTTCTATCCCAGTGCCATCAGACTATTCAACACACAGTAACTGTGGTTCTCTCTCTGTGCAATCTGTTCTTCACCCTATGTGTAATACTGTAGCACACTTTACACTGCACTGACACTTCACATGATGCAGCTAAGCCTGTGATTAGTTATTGCTTTGTCTTTTATGTCTCATGTTCTATCTGCGAAGAGGATATTCAAGTATAAACCTCAACTTATGACAATACATATGAAAGTGAATATTTGTCATAAGTGAACACACCACAGCATGAACAGCACGAAATTCAACCTCTGCATTTAACCCATTCACCAAGTGAAGCAGGGGGCAGCTACGAACACGGCACCCAGGGAGCAGTGCGTGGGGACGGTACCTTGCTCAGGGTACCTCAGCAGCACCTAGCGGTCTTGGGAATCGAACCCGGACTTTCTGGTCACAGGGCGAATGCCCTAACCACTAAGTTACCAGCTGCCTATATGACAATAAACCTCAAGTTCAGCTTCATGGATTGAAACCCTTACAATTTTGCATATGGGACTTGCAAACTGGCATGTTTTTTATAAATCCCCATTTATAAAAAATATGAATATCATAACACCTCTATTATGTATACTTATATAATCTCTAAATCCAAGTCAGTATGCACTGCTGCCACCAGCATGCAGCCATTACAACTCAACCCTGTACACTACTTCCTCTGTTTCACAACCAGCTAAATATTGCTCACATAAAATATAACTAGGCTTCCAGTAAACCTCTGAAAAGAAGCTAAAGGAGAATGCCAAGGAGTCCGGATAGAGGGCCAAAACTAGAAAAACACTTTACACATTATGTAACTAATCAAAGGCTGTCTGAGTGGACATCTGAACTATCAGCTCCGAGTCACTCAGCTGACTGCCGCAGCGGCATTTAGATCCAGAGTGTACAATGTATTTGATGGGCAGTTTTTTCTGATGCTGTTGTGCTGCCAGATTAACTGAATGGGCAGCTCACAGTGTTTGGCTGGCCCAAACTGTTTAGGCGGGGAATGAGTGTTTGTTGGCGCTGAGACACATCTCCCGCGGCAACGGCCAGCCTTTGCCATAAAAATAACAGCAAAGAGAGAGCGTGTTTCTCAGATTTTGGAGTGATCCAGGAAATAACACTTTAGACACAGCAAAACAAACCCATATGAGAGCTTCATTAGGTCTCCCACTGAATGGACGTTTAGTTTGGGACCATTAGGTCCTACCAAGATTTCCTGCTCTTTGATTGGGCCACAGCATCGAGTTAGATGCTACAGTAAAGCCATTGATTGTGGCCTTCTGTTTTTTCAACCCCACTTAAGAAAAATGGCTTTGATATTTTCACAAGAACATATGTGAGGGCACAGGAGAGGGCAAATTCTTGGTAATTTGTCTGGCAGTTCCAACAAAAAATAACTTGTGAAGTTCTACTGATGCACAGCATTTGCAAAACCTCAGGAAATGTCCGGAATGTTGGTCATTTAGCAATGGTTTCAACATTATACAATGTATCTGGTGTTAGAAGCATTAAAGGTTGCAGTAGCCTTGCATCAGAGTTGTGTCCGTATGATTTAACACTTTACAGACTCTGGCACCTCTTTCTGTCGTAACTAACATTTTACATTATTTTACAGTCCTGTCTTGCTCTTGAACAATACAGTAATTCATGTTACGTTCCAAGAGCACCCACGTGTAGTGAAAAAACACATTGTTGTGTTTTGGTAAAAAAAATGCCTAAAATTTACCATCGGCCCAGGGTGCCCGCTGACCAGTCCAGCACTGTGTCGCTGCCGCTTTAACCGTCAAACGGTTTTAATGCCTTTTAATGCCACATCATGGGGTAGATACATCACGGGGCTAAAACACAGCACATAACCAATATTTGCCGCAAGTAGCGGGGGACTACCAGCCAATCATGATCCAAAACCCATAATTATATCACACGAATCACATACTGATTTACTGGCAGTCTTGTGGGCCATAAAAATTTTGGAACAGGCCTGGTGTAAACCCTAAATATACCCCCAAATATGCCCCCAAAACACTTTAATTTCATTTAAAATTTTCACTTTAAACTTAATGCATTATCCTTAAAGAAAATGTAAAGGTAAACCCGTATTAGATTTTAAAATCCCCGCCAAGATATGCAACTCGGTAGGTTGCGGGACAAAAATATTGAGACACTGTGGCGAGGTGTTCGAAGAATAAATGGTTCTCGGAGAATAAAACCTGATCTACTCAGGCAAAAATACAAATCAGGGAGATCAATCGAACTCTGGGTGCTTTCCCCACAGAGATATGCAAATCAGAAGGTTGTGGCGAGGTGAACGGGTCCCCTTGTGTGGAAAAATCCAGAAAAAATATTTTTATTGCTACCAAAAAGCAAAAAAAGTTTTGAGTGTGACTGAATCCATGACTCCGGATCCATGTAAAACTGGGGGTTTACTGTACCTTATACTGTTGTCAAATATGTTGTTCTGAAGTATTCTATAATTCATTTTCTCTCTCTATCCCCCATGGCAGCTTGTCCACCAGGTACATATAAGCCCGAGGCAGTGCCAGGAGGTGCTGGGACGTGTTTGCCATGTCTTGACCCTAGGCACACTTCCCGGCCCGGCAGCACAGACATCAGTGACTGTGTGTGTAAGGACGGATACTCACTGAACAACAACACCTGTCAAGGTACACATCTAACGATGGTGTATATAGTCACTGTCAGATCAAACCCCTGGACCTCCAAAATGGCATTCGCTGTTAAAAATGAAGACACAAAATCTCAGTCTCAACTATACACACATTGAGCTTTATTTTTATTTGGGGTTTAGTAGGTACATGTTTGTGTGTACTTTGTGTGTATATTATTACGTTATTTGATCAGAAACACAGTGTTGGGTGATAAACAAACAAAAAAGTTTATTCATTTTAAAGAACTTTTTTTCTTCCAAACATACCTTTGGTGAATGCAGAGTTCATTGTTTATTTGAACAGACCACAGCTATTAATACCAAAATGCCTGTTGTGTTGCACACTTTACTGCCCTAGGTTTTGCTCTAAGCAAAAACAAAGGCATGATTAACAACACAAAAAGGTGTGATTAATAATTATTGTCTGAGTCACTGGACAGCTAGTTTTTATATATGTACTTACTGCATACTGCATAATAGAATGTATATCGGTATTGTGTGTGTGTGTGATAAATGTCAATAATGTTACTTTTATTTTCTCTCTCTCCCTCAGCTGTGGTGTGTGAGGCTCTCTCTCCTCCAAAGAATGGTTTCTTTATCCAGAACGTGTGTAACAATGTGTATAACTCAGCATGTGGTGTGCGCTGTGTGCAAGGCTTTGAACTGCAGGGCAGCAGTATCAGACTGTGCCAGGCAGATGGTACCTGGTCTGGAGCTCCACCCATCTGCACAGGTCAGACTGAACACACACACACACACACACACACACAGACACACACACACACACACACACAAACACTGTTAAGTATTCTTACTAGGAACACGTCATCTGGAAACTGATATGCGTGCCGGACACATTTTCCCCAGAATGTGTTGGCTCTACATTGGGGTAACGTTTCCACCATTTTCAGTATTTCATCACTTTTTCAAAGTCAACTCTTTTCTGCTTGCACTAACTTACTCTAATGGACAGGCCAAGGGTGTGTAGACACATGCTTACACAGTGTTTCTTTTGAAATCAAGGGTAATAATAATAGATTACATTGTCACCATTCACTGCAGTAACAGCCTCTAAGAAGCCTTTACCAAATATGTTGGAACACTGCTGTGAGGATATGATTGCATTCAGCCACAAAAATATTAGTGAGGGCAGGTACTGATGTTGGCTGATTAGTCCTGGGTCACAATTATCATCCCAGAGGTGTTGGATGGAGCTTCATCTGTCCAGAGAACACAGTTCTATAGCTTTGTAAGCCCCTCTGACCAGTCCTTTGCAATGGGAACGGTACAAAATAAATGCATGGGCCCAAATTCTCAGAGAAACACTCCAACATCTTGTGGAAAGCCTTCCAAGGAGAGTGGATACAGTGTTATTAAAGTCCCTGTTGGTGTAATGGTCAGGCGTCCCAATACATTTGTCTTAGCAATCCACGTGCAGTTATTTAAAATTAAAATAAAAAAATAATAGCTCTTCTAGCTTAGTCTTAATGATTAATGGGTGGAGGTAGCTCAGTGGGTAGGATACTTGCTTCCAGGCCAAGAGGTCACAGGTTCGAATCCTACCTTCAGCACCACCACTGGGTCCCTGAGCAAGACCCTTCACCCCAAGTCGCTCCGGGGAGACTGTCGGTAGGGAATGGAAGTTGCTTTGGATAAAAGCGTCTGATAAATGCCGTAAATGTAATTACAAGTCTGAATTAGTATGAATTAACGATTGACGCCATATCGTTATTTCCCTGTTAATGTAGCTCCGAACGCAGCTAGGTTAAAAGTTATATTTAGTATAATAACAAGCGAGAGAATGTGATCTATCTAAGGCTCAATTTATCGCTTAATGTTTCTACTGTACCTTACATAGATCTTAATATGGAGTTGGTCCCTCCTTTGCAGCTTTAACAGGTTCCACTCTTCTAGGAGGGCTTTCCACAATAGAGTGTTTCTGTGGGAATTCGTGCCCAAGCGCATTTATGAGGTCAGAAACTGGTGTTGGACGAGCCTGGCTTGCAGTCTCCGTTCCAGTTCATCCCAAGGGTGCCTGGATAAGTTTGAGGACAGGACTCTGTGTGGTCCAGTCGGGTTTTTCCACACTGAACTCTGGGGCACAGTCATGCTGGAATAGAAAAGGTTCTCCCCCAAACTGTGCCCACAAAGCTGGAAACGTGGTGTCTTCTAAACACGAGATCTTAAATTATTACTGTAATTCTTTCAGCATGTAATGTTAATGTAAATCCAACATAGCAATCGTTTGCAACCAAAATGTAATGGCAGCGGAGCAACGAGTACGCTACTTTTGTTTTTTTCTATTTGTATCAATGTTAAAAAAGCTTCTGCTTTTTTGTCAAACATATTTGTACACAGTAAAGTCAAGTTCAGATCCTATTAGATTTCTGTCTGTGTTCAGCTCTCTATTTTACTTCTAAGCACTAAAATGGTTTGGAATTTTGCCATAATTTCTTTGCTTGGTCAATTAAGCTATGAAGTATGACAGAGGCATTATAAAGACAGAGTTCTGCTGCTGCAATGTGATTTCTCCCAGTCCTAATTTCCTTGTTCTCTTAGTTTTTCCTCACTGTCTTTCTCCCCACGCTCTCTTTCTTCCTCTCTCTTACAGTCTAGACCTCAAGGGTCCTATAGCTCAGTGTGTATTTCATCACCTGCATTTCATAACAGCTCCTTCACTGGTGTTCTGTGTTTGTGGACTGGGATTGTAAAGCTTTATTCTGTCGACATATACCCTGCTATAATTTACTCACATATGTACACATATGTCCATACATACTGCTTTCTCTGTAGTCTCTGGCAGCAAGACTTTAAATGCTTACACACACCACACACACACACACACACACCCACACCCACACCCACACCCACAAACCCACAGACCTCTCACTCAGTCCATTCTTTAAAGAGTTTGGAAACACCTTCCATATCGAGGAGTTTTGTACAATACAGATTTGAATATCAAACAGTAGACAGGTGGGCACGCACACACACACACACACACACACACACACACACACACACACACATTTAATTCAGTGCCCACCGTGAGTAATAAGAAATTTTGATGATAAATAATATAATATTATTTTCTGTTCACAGTGTTGTTTTATATGACTGACCTGGATAGTTTAAACATTTGCAAAGCAAAGTACCTGTGTGTCATGTTGATATTTGTTTCTATATTTAGTATTCAGATAGTTTGTCTTTAAACCTTTAGACCCCAAAAGAATTGACAGATAGACAGATAGCCTAATTGATTGACTCTAGTTTGACTGTTTAGACACTGCAAAGCTGAGAAAAAAACATCAGCTTAGCTAGCAGCTAACTCTATAAACTTAGTAAAAAACATTTAAATAACTTGCCGCATTGCTCACCTGCAATAATGGAATTTAATAATCTGAATCTGACATTTTTGGTCCTGCAATAAATGGAACCATATTTTCTGTTCCACCTTAAATGTTATGTATACCATTTAAGGTGGAATTAATAATTTGAGAAATATGCTAGCAGTGAATCTGGAGCACCAATTCAGCAATTGGGTGGTATCTTGGCTCTTCATTTGATAAACCAGCTAAACTGACAAAATGTTAACAAAGATTTTAAGATTTTTCATTTTAGTCATAATGATTATTCAAAACTCTGAAAAATGCTGTAAAACTAACTTCACTTAAGCTTGTTGTTAGGGTCTTCTGCTTCTGCTGCTTTATGTTGCTTGTATTATTATTCACACCAATCTGTGTATTATCAAAAATATATTCATTCGGATATGTTTGTATTCTTTCAGCCATAGGTCCTTATATCTGTTTGTGTGTGTGTGTGTGTGTGTATGTGTTGCAGCGCGTTCATGTCCGGTGCTGTCTGCTCCTCAACATGGTGACCTGAACTGCAGCGAGGGTGGTTCTCCCTACAGGTTGGAGTGTATAGTAAGCTGCCAGCAGGGCTATCGGCTTGAGGGAAGAGCAAAACTTACGTGCCTGTCAAACTCACAGTGGAGTGGTCCTCCACCTCGGTGTGTGGGTAAGCTAAGTCAAAGTCAAAATAAACTTGATTGTCATCCAAACTATATGCATGTAAACAGTGAGACAAGATGGCATGGCTCGAGATTTGACAGTGTACAGACACACAGAACACACATATAGAAATAAACCAGAAATATAAATTCTAAACTAAAAATGAAAATGTGCAATTTAGTACAAAGGAGATTTTTAACATCCACAAATTGTGAAAATGTTGTATCAGCAATCAAGTGGAAAACTGTATACAGGAATGTAAATATGTTTTATATGTACAAACGATCAGCACCAGTGTAGTATAAATGTGACAGCCTTGTGTATGTGTTTAAAGAATTTGGTGCGTCTGAAACTAGTGTACTAGTGGTGCGGTGCCCTCTTCTGTAGCCTGTATTTTGGACTTTATCAAGCACCTCCTGAATTCTCTCCAGACTCTACTGAAACGTCCCTGACACACTATCCCAACTAGAGTTAACCAAAGGCAAAGTGAACAAGTAATCAGACAATACAGAGGACACATTTTTCTTGCTTTGCTCAGTTTTGTTTCTCTTTACTTGGACTGAGTACTCTCTGCAGGCACCGATGCAACATGCTCAACTGGTCCATCGAGTGTCAGTGAGGGCTGCTTAATGTAAATGGGTGATAAAAGGTTGGGTGGTAATTGGCCACAAACACTCAGCAACAGCTGGAGATTACCAGCAGCCAGCCTGGTGTGTTAGGGCAGTTGGTAAAAGTGGGTAAAAACTCAGCTGGATTGACTGGAATAATTATATTTCATTTCTTGCTTTCTCTCATCTCTCCTTTGTTGGCCTCTCTCGGACACATACCGGTACATATATACTCACTTAACACTGCAGCTGAACATGTGTTGTAGTTTAGCTTTAGCCTCTATACAAAGACAATACACCATACCATACACCATATGTACACACACAAACAAACATAAATGCTGCCACAGAACATTATTCCAGAGAGATATATATCAGCATTCTCACACAGAGGCAGCCGGTGGCTGCCCCATGCTCTTCCTCCCATGACTCACTGACTGACCTCAGTTTAAGCTTCAGACATCTGCTGAACCAGCCAGTAAAACCATGCCTTTTTATCACTTTCCATCTCTCTCTCTCTTTTTCTCTCTCTCTCTCTATTTCTCTCTTCTCCATTCTCCCTTGTTTGTTTTTTCTTGTTTCTATTTCTGAGTTCTATTTGTCTGACCAAAACTTCAGCAGCAGCAGCTGTGGAGTTTTTAAGTGATGAGTTCTGCACTCATACTGGATTTGGGCTGTCTCTCTCTTTCTCTCTCTCTCTCTCTCTCTCTCTCTCTCTCTGTAGTACAGTTTGTTTGTGTGTGTTTGGCTGCACCTCAGCAGACATTCATGTCCCACTAATGGCCACTACTGTGACCACTGGTGTTTGTTCTTCTATTTCTGGGCTCTGTGTGTCTTAGCAGCAGCAGCCGAGGTGTTTCAGAGCCAAGCAGCATGCTCATATTTTTTGGTGCCATTTGCTGCTTTCGTTCCTTCAGTCTCAGAGAGAACTAGAGAAATGTCATGCTCATGACCAGCCTACAATAAGTAATGAAATTATAGTACAATAAATATGGCACCTGGAATAGATCCTTAATGTAAATAAATACATGTGGGACAGGGCATGTCTTAAAAGTGTCAAAGAAAGCAGAACTTGTTTCTGTAACATTGACTTGGTAAACACAATTTCCTTTGAGGGGACATTACAACCCCCCCACCACCACCACCCCATTTCAAGTAATGGAAACTATTTCTTCAACTACACTTGGTTCTTAAGATGAAAATAATCACAGCCTGTTTGACTCTTTAAAATGACAGTTTAAAGCATTTCTGTAGTGACAGAGTTACAAATGTTTATAATTTAGATGTTATGCCAGTTGTCTATGTTTATATAATGTAATTATATATGATTATATGTGTAATAAGAGTTGTCATTTTCCTTCTCACCCCATCATCTCTCTCTCTCTCTCTCTCTCTCGCTCTCTAATTCTCTTTCTCTCTTTCTCTCCCTCCCTCCCTCTGTCCCTCTTTCTCTGTATTGGAATCATTAAAGTACCTCTAAAGTGGAAAACCTAATTTTCTTGCTTTTTCAAATAAGAGCTGGTATGCACAAAATCGAGTTTCAAAATATGCGTTTCAGGCTGTACAGTCACAAAGACTCAAAACGAGTAGACATAGTTACAAATATAAGTCTTAAAAGCACAGTAGCAAAAATACATGTTTTTAAGAGGCGTGTACTCTAACTCTCTCTCTGTCTCGTTTTCTCTGTCTCAGAGGTGCGCTGCCCCCCCATTGTTTCCTCCAAACACATGCGTGTGTCACCCCTTGTGTGTGGAGAAAGGCAGATACGGAGCGGGGCCACCTGCAGATTCTCCTGTCGTCGTGGTTACCGCCTCCAGGGTAATGCAGAGGTGCGATGTCTTCTGTCTGGAGACTGGAGCGATAATTTGCATAAATCCACCTGTACAGGTAACAGACGTTTGCGTATGTGTTTGCATGTGTGTTTAAGCATGTACGTGTGTGTATGTGAGCTCAGTTGTGTGTGTCTTCATATATGTGTGAGATGTGGTCTTATGTGAGTGCTTGCTTGTGTGTTTGTGTGTTTATATACACTGATCATTCATAACATTAAACCCGACAGTTCTGATCCACTGAGATGTGGAGTAGTGACACAAGACCAGTGAAGGTGTGCTGTGGTATCTGGCACCACAGCACTCCTTCATTCAGATCTTTGTGCTTGCATCAGCTTAAAGAACTGGTTTCATAGTTTCCAAAAAAAAAATGAGGTGATCCCTGTTATTCACTTTGCTTGTCAGCGGTTTAATGTTGTGTCTGATTTATGCAGTATTCTGCAAAAGTCTTAGGCATGTATGTGTGTGTGTACATGTATAAAACCTGTGTGCCGTCCTTCTTTTATCATGCTCTTTAAAGTTTGCAGATGCTACAGCAGGAGGTCCACTTTTACTGCTGTGACACCTAGCTGAACTTTCTCGTTAATGATCACCATGTGGAAACAAACATGTGGTTATCAAACATGTGTGTGTGCAAACCTAAAGGTTTCCAGCATCATAGGAGCAAGGAGAGTCATGGAGTCACAGGATTACTGTAATTGTACAGTTTTATAAAGCTCCTGTATTTGTAATGTACAGCTGATACGGATGTGCTTTGAAAATAATATCTAATATCTCATTTAACTCCTGACACAGTATTGCTCAGACCGCAGCATTTTACAGCATTCTGCTGTATTTAAGAAATACAGTAGATTAGTACAGTGTTTCCTTTGTAATTTCTTTACATGTGTACAGCTGTGTGTGTGTCTGTGTGCATATGTCTACGATTGTAACTTTGTCTGTCTACAGCTACCACATGTGATAGTTCAGTGCCTATTCATGAATACAGCAATGTCATACCTGATTTCATTATTTAGCTGTTATTGCTAGTTCATTTTAACCTTAGTATTGACTACTTGAATTAATAAAATGTCAAAGTGTTCCATCTGCCTAACAGTAGACAACTGTGCAAACAGTATAGCTGGTCTGTATATATATGACTGTGCTCAATTTGGAAAGTAGCTTGTAGTGCAAAGGCTAAAGAGCGTGTGAACAGTGGTGTCTGAGGCCAGATCCGAACTGTAAAACCTGTGGGCTTTGGCCCGTGTAAAGCATGAATAGATCTAGAACAGCCTTGATCCACCAAACAGATTGAATGATATCATGTAATCCATGTCTTGTGTAAACTATATGTTCCTCTGATATGGCATAAGATCAGAGTATGGATAGTTCAATTATCCATTAGGTAATGTTAAGCATCATGAAAGCTGAAGCTCATTCAATTCACTAATTAGTAACAGAACAGGGTAGCATGAGGTCATGTGTTTGAAGTCGTTTGTAAGCCCACCAACACCCTTGTAAAGATAACATGTAGCTTATGTGACTCTTGCCATGCTTGTTATTTTATCTTTTTGTTGGTTCTTTAGCTCATTTATTTTTCAAATTTGTCACTGATGTATTTAATTTGTAACTCACAGATGCAGAGCCTCCATGGATTCAGTGCCCAGGAAATGTTATCACAGAGACCGATGAGCATCAGAGGTCATCAAACGTCACACTGACCGCCCCAGTACTGGGAGACAATTCAGGAGATGAGGTTAGTTATAGTTTTTTCTTTTAGCTAATTTTTAGAGAAAAAAAGAAAGAAAAGCAAAACAAATTTGAAGGTGTAGGTGCCTGAAGGGGGCCAGTTAGCATTAAGTGCTCCACTGACACCGTTAAATAGTTATCTACAGTCTGAAAAAAATCACGAAAAACTCTGTCGTAGTACAGCAGTAGCCTGACAAGTTACCTACCAGCAACAATGAACTTAAACTTAAACTTAGACTATGTTAGGCAGGTGCTGGCCAATGGTAAGGGAGTTGGCCCTGTGACTAGAAAGTTGTGGGTTCAAGTCCCAGGACTGCTAGTGGCACCACTGAGGTGCCCTCAGCCAGGCGTTGTATTCCTGACTGCCTGCTATATCACTTGGTGAATAGTTTAAATGCAGAAAAAAAATTCATGCTGTCTTCACGAATGACAAATGGTCACTTTACACTTAATCGATAATTAACTGAACTTAAAGAACTCCGAATTATTTACCTACAGGATTTCTCACATGTAAGGTTGTATGACAATAAGTGTTTCATTTATTCTTCAGGTTGTTGTTCAAGTGACACCCATCCTGAATCCAGCCCAGCCATTTCCAATTGGCACAGAGCTCATAACCTACACAGCTACTGACCGTGCTGGAAACAGAGCCAACTGCTCATTTACTGTTACTGTCATTGGTGAGTCACTGCTCATTCAGAGAACACATTTCTATATGATTACCAGCTATTGTAACTTTGTAACTTACTTATTACTTTCATGGCAGTTAGATCAATTTTATTAAATTGATAATCAGTGTAAGTAATTAATTAGTAGATAGTAGATAGCAAATAATACATCTTGAGATTACTAACTGAACAGTACACCTAGACCTTCAGGTTGAACCAATGGGACGTCTGCATCTTTTATTTTTGATCTTTTATTTTGCAGAAACTGTTGTACATTATATGATGACCTAGAATGCCTGAAGGTTCTCCCATGCCAAAATACAGAATATCTTTTTCATGTTGGCTGAATTCTGTTTCTTTTTGCCTTAGATACGGAGCCTCCTTTGATTGACAGGTGCAGGTCTCCGCCCACTGTCCAGGCCACAGACAAGAAGACGCCAGTCTACTGGGAAGAGCCGGAGTTCTCAGACAATTCAGGTACACACCCATTGTGGCAGGGGATAGCGGGGAGAGGATGGGGAAAGAGAGCAAGAGAGAGATGGAAACGAAGTTGGAGAGACAGACAGAGATGGAGTTATTGAATAAAGGCACATTTTTCTCCCAAGTCAGTTTTCAGAGAGTGTCCAGGAAAAATGTAGTCCATCGTGGAAAAGTCCTGGATTCTGACTGTGGAGGCGTGAGAACCAAAATCTATAGTGATCATGTGGTAGAACTGTTGCCATGGAGTCAGCATGAGAAGCACCTTTTTGAATGTGTGCTAGATGGATCACTGCAGTTATTGTCCAGCCTTTTACTACGCCCTCAGAGAAAGAAAAAGCTGAAAAGATTCCCAGGCATTTTAGGGAATGTTTTCCTACATAGAGCACATATTGGAAGGGATTGTGCAGCAGTGTTTAAGTGCAGATTGGAAAGAGTGAAGAAGAAGCACCATGATACGTGTTTCTACAGCCCTCCCTGAATATACTCTTTGCTGAGGTAGTGTATGTAAATATGATGGTATATGAATAAGAAACCAGTGTGTGAATAACAGGTTAGAGCCCCATAATTAAGACTCTATTAAAAGAAAAGTAAACACAAAATGTCGTGGTTTGGGTGGTTTGAAAATTGCACAAAGTAAAGAATTTTAAATGTAAGCAGTAATATATGTTTCCCTGTCAGTGTATGCCATAATGTTTTAGAACTGACACAGACTTGACTCCCTTTTTACATATTCACTAGTTGTCAGAGGAAATGTTAATATCTCAGATTTTCTTTATTTGGCTAGCTAGCTTAGTGTTATTTTAATGTTAACTGTTATGAGAGATCATTTGCCAGTGTAATTTAGGTTACTTATGCTGTTGTTCTTAGTTTAATTGTGAGGAGTAGGGCTGGGCGATTTGGCCTAAAATCCAAATCTCGATTAATTGAACATTTTAACTCGATTACGGTTAATGAACGATTATTTTATTTATGTTTTATTTTTTTGCCCTCATAGTTCACTGACAAGTTTTGTACAGTAAATATGCTCACATTTTACAAGTGAGAGATTTTTGAAGGAAGGGTGCATTACTTGATTTTGAAATAATTGAAGGAAACACACACTATCTACTATCTATATTTTTAAATGGAAAGTAATCGAAATAATCGACCTGGAACAATTTGATCGATTATAGGTTCTGAATGTTGCCCAGCCCTAGTGGGGAGTGTTAGTCTGGTGATTTTTGGTGTATATTATATTTTGTTTCTTGATGTGGCTTAGAGACTATTTGACCGACATGCAAAATAACCTCCCACCAACCACTTTTGCAAGATGAAGAAATGTGTAGGGTCTAACAGTGTAGAACTGACAGAATCCTGATGGCCAGATTTACCATAACTGGTAAACCATAACAACTACATTACACTCACCCTCTTGTTTGTAGCATTTTTGTGCCACTTTGCCTCCAGTTTCTTTCACCTCTAATTGTAAAAATGCAAAAATAATGAATCTTTATTTCTTAATTTGTAGCTTGAAATTGCTGTTTGAGTAAGCTGGGGGAAACCCTCAAGAGAAATCTGCACTCTGATTCAAAATGAGTACAGTGTAATTCTGTGAATGAGCCACACAAATTAAATAAAAAGACATGGAGTGAACTTGAAGGGCCCTTTTGAAATAGAGTAATGACCCACAAGCAACACGCGCACATTTAATCGAAATGGCCCATTGTGGCTACTCTGAGGTGACCAGCCGACGTCACACCAACGTTGAGCTGACGTCAACTTGTGGAGGCTTTCCGAGCACACACCCTGACGCTGGACTAAATTTAGTTGAAATGGGGAGGGAGCTGCTCTCTCAGCAGCCACTTCAGCCAGACATTTGTCAGACAGATTGGAATGGACCTGGAACTTCTCTGTGTGCTGTGGAAAAGATTGCTTGTGTGTGTGTGCATGAGAGGGAATATGTGCACATGTGTGAATACATGTGGATCATTCTAAGTGTGTGTGTTTGTGTATTTGTTTTTAGTGTCTGCATCTGACGAAATTACTCCTTGTAACTGTGCAAAATGCAGAGTTATATTATTATTAACCACCCCAGCACTAGCTGTGTCTCTGAATTGGCACTGAAGCCTGTCATTCTGCATGGAACACACAGCCTACATTCACGTGTCAGCCTGGCTTGTTTATTAAAGTTTTAGGGTTAACCACTTTAGGTCATCCACATGGCTATATATTTGTAGGAGTTCATTAGACTATTTCTTTTGTCTAGAGCATATTTTATTCCATGGACATATATGACACTTATATGGCGCTGTGTTCTTAAATAGGTTAAATACAAAGGAAGAATTGTGTGCTGTTCACACTGTGTGCTGTGGTGTGTTCACATGTGACAGATCTTTCACCAAATGATACAGGTTGGTTCACTAAATGGACAGGAACTTGATGGTGATTTAATTTCTGTCACTGAATGAGTGAATGAATGATTTAATGTCTGTGACTGAACCCTCAAATATATTCTTGATAAAATGTGTAACCTTACCCAATCATGTTGCATGAAAATTTAAGTATTTTATGTCAAATCACATCCCAGTGAGAGTAAAACATGCAAACCTAATTTTATCTCTACACCTGTATAATCAATAGGTTTAATTATGAGTCACTATAAATCTAACCAATCAGGTTGTAACTGCCTGTAATAACATATAAAACATTTACAAAATCAAGTGAGTTGCTTTTGCTCTTCTGTCATTATCCCCAGTACCGTCTACTGCAGGAATTTGCAGGAATATTTAAATCCATTACGAATTAAATATTGAAAAAATGCAGTCAGTTGTTTGGTGAGTATCTGAATATATGTGGAGTGGGTAGACCAAATTGAATTTTATATTCTTCACAGCTAATAACTAAAGAAAAGTATAGTCATGCGTGAACACACCCCAGCACATCTCAGGACACGATGTGAACAACATGAAAAATTTTCTCTGCATTTAACTCATTCAACAAGTGAAGCAGGGGATTGCCACCTATGAGGGGCACCCAGGGAACAGTGTGTGAGGTACCTTGCTCAGGGGAACAGCAGTTGGGATTTGAACCCACAACCTTCTGATTGCATTAGACCACCACTTGACCTTGTTAGGTTCGCTCTAGTGTTGACAGGGACAGATTTTCTTTTGTTCGCAGCAGCTTTTTGTCTCTTTTTTTTACGTGTTTAACAGAAATGCTTTGTTTTTACACCTTTTCAAAAGCTGCTACAAAAGCTGTTAGAGAGTTGTACGGTGTATTAGCATTTTTTATAGTACATTTTTTCATTGCACATAATTTCTTTTTGACACAACCATCGTGTTTTTGTTGTGTTCTTGTCTTTCCAGGAGACCAGTTGAATATCTCCAGCACACACTTTTCTGGTGATGTCTTTCCAGTTGGAGAGACACCTGTGTACTATACAGCCACAGACCCCTCCGGCAACAATCGTACCTGTGAGCTCATAATTACAGTACAAGGTAAATGAACCAGGCAGATCACAGTAAAGCAACTAATTCCATTTATTTGTATGTTGCTTGTTAAGTTATTTGGGCTCAAATGCAGTGGTGCACCAATATGTTGAAAGAAAATCTCTATCAAAGTACCACAGATGAGGTTGATTATTTAGTTTGTTAGTGCTTTGATGCTGCTGTCATATTAAATGAATTTTCTCTCTTTGGTTGATCAAGTACAGCTCTTGCTGCTGTGTTCCTCAGGTTCTACGTGTGAGCAGCCGTATGTGCCTGTGAATGCAGATTTCTCTTGCCTGAAGGAGGAGAAGGGTGTAAACTGCACCCTGGTCTGCAGACTGGGCTACAGCCTAAGCCAGAATGCAGTTCACAGCTACTTTTGTCCTAATAACGGCCAGTGGGAACCACCACGCTCATCAGACAGACCAGACTGCTCTTGTCAGTTTTATTCCTGTGATACTTTCCTTTTTACCTTTCGCTTCTCTAGCTCATGTCTTTTGATGTTTTTTCTCTTTAACATAATGTATTTGAGTTGTTTGCTTTATTGGACCTTTACTGATGATGTTATTGTAGGATGGCATCAAGTCTGGCAACATGATTTCTTTTAATGGTTTCTATTTGCAGTGAACAGAATAGCCAACAATGGTTTCAAGCCATTTGAAATGTTATTTAAAGCATCCCGCTGTGATGACCCAGACCTGCTGAAGTCATTCACTGGAGATTTTACCACTGTCATTGGAGGCATAGTGAGACCATACACACACACTTAACATAATGACACAGTCAGACAGACATGGCTTGCTGAGGACCCTCATCCTTGTTTTCCTGTAATGCCCCAAATCCTAAAGGTTCCCAATATCTGCAGTGGAGATGATATCAACTGTAAGTTGGAAGTGATGTCACAGGGGCAATGTCTGGAGTACAACTATGATTATCCAAATGGATTTGCCATTGGTGAGCATGCCATGCCATCAAGAGACTGCAAAATGTTCAGTATAGTGGTTGCAAAAGTTTTATGATGAAGGATCTTAATGTTCGCAATTGTTCTGTTTTCACTCCGTTCCCAGGTCCTGGAGGATGGGGTAGTAACTGGGCCTCTCAAAATGGTCAGGATTATGCTTACTTTGACAGTGGATTTTCACCAGACCAACAGCACACCGCTCTGCAACAGGATGGTGTGTTTCATCTCACAAGAACAAAACGCCATCGCAAAATCACTCGTCCTGCTCGTGACCAGAAGATCCAAATATTCTTTAACATCACAGGTAGAAGAGACTCTATTTGTCTACATTTGGTATGCATGATAGCAGAGGCATAAGTTCCAGGTTTAGAGGGCTGGTGTTCATCACAGTTTGGTGGTTTTCCTGCTCAAACACACCTGGTTCAACTCAACATTTAGTTTCTATGACTCTTAGAGGTTTGAAGCGAAGCCATCAGTCAGCAAGCTCCAGAACTCTTGAACCATATTATGACACCTACATACTATTACAGGGAAGCCAGGGGAGTAACTGCCGGACCACAACAGAATATCAAGGACAGAATATCTTCTGCTTAAATTCTGATCTAAACATTTTAGTTGTGTTATGTAATCCCCTGTTTTTCGTGAGGGTTATGTTCCAAGAGCACCCGCATTTAGTAAAAAACATGCCTGAAAATGCCTATTTTTATAGTGTAAACCCTAAATATGCCCCCAAACACTTTAATTTCATTTTAAACTCAGTTTAATGCATTGCCCTTAAAGAAAATTAATTTTAATTAATCGCTTTACAGCCCTAATATTACACAATAAATGAATCGTAATGAGATGGGGTGCAGACTTGCAGATTTCAACTTGCCTTACAAAATTTGGGATTTTTAGCGAAACAGTAATTGTGGACTTTGTGCGTACCCCACTTTAGGGGGCTATGCACAAAGTCCTCATGAATCCATTATTCCGTATCAGCCACATGAGACTACAGGCATACCAAGTTTTCTGTAGATTGGTGAAGCCGTTAGAATATGAAATGTTTGACCAAAACAGTGGGAAAATAAAAACAAATATAACAACTTGCCCACCTAGTCTATTCCAACACTTCTCCTTTCTCCCAGCAAGCATCCCACTGCCTCTCTCCAGGGATGACTCAGTGGAGGTAGCCAATCAGAAGAGGCTTCTACGGACGCTGGAGCAGCTGACCAATCGGCTAAAGCGAACGCTGAGCAAGCAGCAGCATTTGAGTACCTTTCATGTATCGTCAGAGATGATTGTGGCAGACCCCAAATCACTAGAGAGTAAAAAGGCCTCGCTCTACTGCAAACCAGGCTCTGTGCTCAAGGGCCGCATGTGTGGTGAGTTCACTCTGAAGAGAGTTTTTTATTTACTACTCTTTCAAGTAGTGTTACATCTATGGTAATACATATAACGATGGCAGACAAAATGCCATCCAAAATAAATACATAGATAATAGTTATTTAAAATATAAATACATAACTTGTCTGACGCTCTCAAGAATCAGTTTTATTACTGAAAGCTTAGATACGTGAAACTGACCTTGTTGAATGGGATTGTGCACTGTGAAATCAGCTATGTGGAATCAATACTTAACAAATTCAAGTTTGAGGGGTTTTTGAAGTTTTCAAGTTTTGAAGGCAAGTGAGATTTAAAAACCTTGATATTTGCCTACAAAGCCAAAAACTGAATAGAAATAGTCAAAATCACACTGCATAATTAGGGGAAGCTTTTGAAATGAAGAAATTTTAGATGTCTGCAGAAAAGAACAGGTGTAAGTGATTCTAAAATGACTGAGAAAACTGTATAGCATCAGAATGAACTTATGATCTATAATGCCAAACAAATATGTTGAATACAATAACAGTAATAGTTAATATGATAAATGACTATATGATAAACTTTAAAGTATTAATTTGTTCCAGGTGCAGTTAACCTTGTTTTTAGCTGAGCTGCAGCTGGGGATGTCTTTATATTCACCTATTTTCAATAGAATAGAAATACAATTTATGAGGAAACAATATATCATATCTGTATGTCACTCTACATAAGTGTGCTTAATGCTGTACATGGAAATTTAAACACTATCCTGTCTGCCTTGTAGTGCAGTGTCCAGTGGGGACATACTTCTCAATCGAGTATGCAGAGTGTGAGAGCTGCCAGAGGGGCTCTTATCAGGACGAGGAGGGTCAGACAGAATGTAAGCCATGTCCAAATGGATTCTCCACCCCATACCTCCACTCCCGCAGTGTGGCTGAATGTAAAGGTTAGTGCTTCAGCATGTCAGCTTTCATCTCGTGAATGCATCATTGATGTCCCTACTTACAATAAATATGTTTGTTCTGTTTGTTCTATGTGTTTGCATTCCTGCATGCATGTGTTTCCAGCACAGTGTAAGCCTGGCAGTTCATCTTTGAGTGGTTTAGAGACGTGCGAATCATGTCCGCTAGGGCAATATCAACCTAGCTTTGGCTCACGTTCCTGCCTGCCCTGCCCCCCCAAGACCTCCACAGTCAACCGAGGAGCTGTGGACTCCACTGAGTGTGGCGGTGAGCTTCACACTTTTCCACACATTCACTTCCAGACTGTGAGTATAGACCACACCTTCACTCTATGGTTGCATTTTGAAGATTGATATGATACACAGTTGGTCTTCACAGTGGCTCAGGTGCTTCAGGGCAGTGTTTTCCTGCCCTGAAACCCCTGATCCAACTATCAAAGCTCTTCTTAGATCAGGGAACCACTGTACTAGAAAGCAAAATGCCTTTTTTAAAAGAGAGAAAGAAAGGCATTAAACTCATGAGTACTAGGCAAGAAACCATGAAGAGATATAAGAATTTTGTCAGAGAAACAGAAGGGTTTTTCTGACTGTGCTGTTAGAACGATGTAGTGATACTGTGCAGCACACTGAGACACATTCCTATTCTCTGATCTCACCTTATGTCTCTCTTCCACCGTGGATATGCATCATCTCTTCTTTCTTTTTGACTCCCCTCCTGTCACCTCTCCAGTTCCCTGCTCTGCAGGTCATTTCTCTCGTGCTGGATTGGTGCCATGTTACCCCTGTCCCAGAGACTACTACCAGCCTGAAGAGGGCCGCTCCTACTGCCTCTCCTGTCCCTTCTATGGCACCACCACCCTCACAGGAGCCAAGAGCATCCAGCAGTGTTCAAGTATGCTATTTCGGCTTTATTGTGGATCACCAGAATATTGTTGTTTCTTTGCCTCTCCAAATGTAACCTTATAGGAGAAAAAAAACTTGCGTAGCTTTGAATGAAGCATTAATTAATTCCTAGCATTTCTCATTTCTGTTGGTTCATTCATTATGAAATTTTAACACAACATCAAAAGCAACAAATGTTTTCAAATTCACAAAAATAAAAACAGAGAGGAAATTATAGTGATGATGAGCAATGATCAATACCAACTGCCAGATATTGTGTAGGTCCTCATAGTGGCTCATTAAGGCATGCTGTGGTATCTGGCACCAAGACGTTAGCAACAGATTATATAAGTCTTGTATGTTGCGAGGTGGAGTCTCACTGGATTAAAATGGTTGGTCCAGCACATCCCACAAATTCTCATTCAGATTGAAATCTATGGAATTTGGAAGTCTGGTCAACACCTTAACTCTTTGACATGGTACCTCAAACCATTTCTGTAAAGTGTTTGCAGTGTGGCAGGGAGCATCGTCTTGCTGAAAGAGGCCACTGCCACTAGGAAATACTATTGCCATGGAGGGGTGTATGTGGTTTGCAGCAATGTTTAGGGAGGTGGTACATGTCAAAGACCTAAAAAGCCAGGACCCAGAGAAAAAGCCAGGACCCAAAGTTTCTTAGCAGAAAATTATGTTCCTCAAGTAAGTGGTGCACATGCATCTGGCCAACCACATGATGTAGGAAAAAAGCATTAGATTAATCAAATCACAGCTGACTGACTGACTGTTCACCTGCTTCCTGTATGCAGTTTTATGCAGTCTTGGAATACACTCAAGCAACTTTGTTAGAAACCGGCTGAGCTGAGATGCTTTTTCAACAGGCATAAAGAAGTACATGTTTTTTTTGTAGATAAATTCATACAAATGCATCAACTTTACTGATTATATCAGGCATATATATTCATTCAATCATGTGTCCAAACTGAGAGGTAATGTAGACTTTCACAATGTTAAAGTAGCTAGATGTCAAAGTGACCCATAATGATGTCTAACTGAAGAGAAGAGAGCTCAGATTTATTGGACATAAAGGGGATACTCTGAAGGTGAATGCCTCATTCTTTCCTTCTGGGTATCAGAGATGTATCATATATCCAGACTTGAATGGCTTGCAGCTAGAAGGTCCAGTAGCATTACTCAGAAATTATCTATGCCAAACCTCAGAAAGGCCTAATAAATTGACTTTTTCCCAAAAAATGTACCACCACTGTCGAATAGGACTGCCATGCTTGATTTTACTCATGAGCACATAACAAGGGAAGACTCTCTTTACATACAGGGAAATGTGCTGCAGGCCGGAAAAGATGATGAGGATGATGAATGCCTTCAGATAATATTTTCCAGTTCCAACAGCAGAAATTCCTCCTCTTCATGCATTTTTATGTCTCACTCTCGTTTGCGGCCTGTGTCCCATTTGCTCTTTTGCTTTTTTCTTTTGTTCTCTCTCTTTCCCTCTCCCTCTGTTGTCAGGTTTTGGCTCTAGCTTCTTGCCTAAAGAGGAAAGTGTTACTACAGCACCAGAGGTAATAGTGAGGAAGGAGTATCAGACTAGCAGTCAGGTGAGTATCAGTTCAGTTTGCTTTTTCTCTTAAATTTGCTTACAGTAATGTGAAAATGTGTAAAAATAAAAAATCTCAAATTCTTAACTGCATGTTGCGTTGCAAAAACTCTAATGAACAGTGTTGGAGGAGATCCATATGATCCTTCATCTGAACCAGAACTAGCAAGCAATCAAGTGGTGTTTGGATTGGTTAGCAAAAGAGGTGTGATGTTACAAACATTCACACAGTCCATCTCCAAATGCATTTGTTTTGTTGATTTTCAGTACATCCTGATTTGGATACTGTCCTCTAGTGCACACATTCACATTATATGTATAGGTATGCTGGCCAGCAGACCTGTGTCGAAGAACCATTCCTCCTTAAAACAAAACCTTGTGGAATATCCCTTTCAACTGGGCCAGACTGTAATCTGGATGAACTCATGGTTACAAATTGAATCAGTCAGATAGATGTGATTTAAACCAAGTTAATACTGTACCTGTTAGCCCAAGAGTTTTTCTGTGCTGTCAGATAGGATTTTATGGCTGAGTATTTTTGCCAAAAGGGAAAGTTATATATGAGGCGATAACCATATTATTTTAGAGACAACGCGAGAAAAAGGTTACACTTAATTCCTAGAGCTGCTTTTTTTCAGCTGACATGACAACTTGTGTTATACCGGACAATGAATCATGGCATTCCAATGAGATCATCTAGGTATATATTTAGGTGTTGTGCTTAGTGTAGTGTTTTTAAAACAGTTTCAGGAGGGCTTAAAAATGGTCCAAAGGTAAAAGACCTTACTTTATCATGATCCAATCAGAAGATCAACATGATTTAAGTCGGTATACAACATTTGTATCATAAGAGTAATGGAAGAGATAACTTTATTATGCACAGAAAACCCAGACCCATGTTGTGTGTATTGTGAAGTAATGACCTGAAGCATGGCCTGTGTACAGACATTCGCTTTGCTAAAACAATGCTCTATTTGATACTTTCTGGAAATTGTCACAAAATAAAAGCTGTTGCATTCAAAGTTGCATCTCTCATGTTTTTAGCAGATACATGACTACAGACTCCATTTACTGTTTTAATCTTAGTACCAACTTTAATAACAATGTCACTTGCTTAAACCTTGTTAGATGTTCCACGAGTGCTTCCTCAACCCGTGTCAGAATCAGGGCACATGTGAAGAGGTGGGGGTTGGATATGTGTGCACCTGTCGGCCAGGCTTCACAGGTAACCATCTGGAACATCTGTTTTATTATGTTTATAAGCTCAGCCAAAATGTTTAACATATGAAAAAGATTTTTTTAACTCTACATAGTAATAGTAATACTACATAGATTTAAATGCTCACTGCATCCACTCTTCAGTACTCTTCAATTTTGATCACAAGCCTCAAACATTCAGGCCTTTAAATAGTGTCCGACTATCATAACATGTCAGACTTAGAATAGAAGATGTGAGTTTCTGCACCATGGTGTTTTGTACATGGAAGGGTTATGTGTGTTAATCAAATAAACTGTTTTTGTTTTGTCAAAATAACGCTTTATTTTTCTGTGTCTCTGTGTCTGTGTATCTCCTTTATTTCCTGTCTATCTCTTCTCAGGAGCCAAGTGTGAAAGTGATATTGATGAGTGTGACTCAGCTCCGTGTCAGAATGGTGCCCTGTGTAGAGACGGCATGGGCAGCTTTCAGTGCCAGTGCCAGTCAGGCTTTGCGGGTATGGAGCACCCTGCCAACACAGATTTACACCAGCAAATATTACCAGAGTTTGACTTCTTGGCCAAAATCATTTGCTTAATAACTGTGATCTGGCGCAGCTTTTTCAAAGTGTAAAAGTGAAAGTGACTGGTCTTTAGAACAGGGCCTGGCGCAGCACTGTGGCGATTAATGTTGAATTTATTGGGTCTGTGGGACACATGCTTTGTCTTACAGCTCTTTTCCATTCCACCACTGTCCTCCTTCCTGAGACCTGGCCATGATAAAGCACAAGGCTGCCCTGGTTTTTAGGGGTGTTTTTGTTCATGTCTGACTCTGTGTGTTTGTGTGTGTCTGCGTGTGTGTGTCTGTGTGTGTGTGTTGTCTTGGAAAGGATCACTGTGTGAGGCTGAGGTAAATGAATGCAGCTCCTCTCCCTGCCTGAATGACGGAGTGTGTGTGGATGAGGTGAATCGGTTCACCTGCAGCTGCATGGATGGATTCACAGGTGAAAAGTTCACTTTTGCCTTACATTCAACAGACTCTGACATTTCAATGCAATATTAAGTAACGTATAGACAAATATATTTGCACTTCTTTAATCATCAAAGTTAATGTAACATCCCAAGTGTGCTGAACAGCTTTTTAAATATGGGTTTGTCCAATCATTTCTTAAGTTTTTCTAGAGCAGGGTGCCCAAATTAGGTGATCAGCACAGTTTGGTAGTTCCCCCTCCTTAAACACATTCATTAAACTTTGCAGTTAACATGTATTCAGAAGGTATTCAGGGTCTAGAATTTTTGTTTCTCACAACTACACACCTTACATATTAAGTTAATTGTATTTAATTGTTATAATTATAAAACAATGTTGACAGCAAAGTATATATACTTTGTTTGTACATGTAAAATTTGACAAATTTGTTCAATCCATTGCATAAATAATATGCAAACACAAATTTACTTCAGTATTGACATCTTGTCTATTGACAAGTATTTACTTCAGGTAACATCAGCGAATAGATAAAGTATGTGTGTGTGCGTCTCTGTGTGGATGTGTAATAGTGAGTGCGTGTTTTTCTGCAGAAACAATGAACCCTCAGCGAAGTTGTTTTTAAAGTTATTTGATGTATCAAATCCTATTAACACTTAGTTTGTGATGTGCTTTTCTAATATTGAAATATTTCTAATATTTCTAACATTCTAATAATACTCTAATAATTTTATTTATAATATTTAAATTCTATTTACTGTTTAGAAGCTTAAGTTAATTTATTTTGAACATATAGTCCTTGCCTACGCATTATCCTGAGGTGCATAGTGCGTTTGATTTTATATTTCTGCTCCTCAGAATCATGAGTAGCTTTGTTATGCTGTCTCCTTCCAGGCCCACGATGTGAGCTAGAGATAGATGAGTGTGAGTCAGGGCCCTGCCAGAATGGTGGTGTGTGTAAGGACATGGAGGCTGGGTACTCTTGCTCTTGTAGTCAGGGCTTCAGTGGAGACAGCTGCGAAGTCAACATTGATGAGTGTGACAGCGCACCCTGTCTGAATGGCGGAACATGTGTGGATGACATTAATGACTTCAGGTAAATGATGTGAGATTTTACATGAGAACCAGGAAACTTCTACAGTTTGTTGAACTATGTTCTGTTAGTCCACCAAGGAAATTTTTGTCTGTCTGAAACTGAATGGGTTAAATAACTAAATGGCCATTTTTCTATGAACTAGTAACCTAATGATTCAATATATGAACACACCTTTGAATAATTTTCAGTACTTCAGCACCCCCTAGTGCTGTACAATAACTTTTTAGAGTGCATAGATATTAAGTTATCCTAAGATGTATTACTCAGTAACTACTATACATTACTCACTAACTAGACATAATATTTAGAACAATAAAAAAACTACCATGTAATTAAAACATGCAATTTATGTAGCTATGTCAGCCCAAATACAAGCCCTAAAGGGTTAATTATATGAATTATATTTCATCTAATATGCTTATGGCAGCCACAAACACTTTACCCCACCTGTAATCCTCAGGTGTGAATGTGTAAAAGGGTTCCAGGGAAAACTGTGCCAGATGGATGAGGACGAATGTGAGCCAAACCCATGTGTTAATGGTGCCACGTGTGAGGACGGCGTGGGAAACTACACCTGCCGCTGCCCTCCTGGGTTCAACGGAACCAGGTGTGAGACAGGTACAGACACCATGGCAACAGAGAAAGTGATATAGAAGAATAGCATTTCAGAAAGTGAAAATGTAAATATTTTTTTTATACTCAAGATTTTTACAAACTTCTGCAGGTGAAGTGAGCTCACTTTACCAATCAGTTTTGTGTCTGGCATTGGCATTGGCACAGCCAAGATGACGAATCAGCTGCATCCAAGCAACCAAAAAAATTGAATTAGTCTGTCCTCTTGTAATGCTTATAATTTTTCTGCTTATTATTCAGCAAAACTTCTCATTGTCCTTTGAATTTTATTACAGCCTCTCCTGTGTTTATTGTTTGCTTTTGACCTCAACAATCCTGCAATGCACTAAATTTATAATGTACCCAAGCAGATACAGAATGCCTATAACGTATTGGGACAGACTATGATATCCTTTTCAGGATGATGAGCAGGTCCAAAATGCCATTTTTGTTCAGGTAGTTTTTTTATTCAAGGATCTGAAATAGGTTCATTAAACAGCAGTAAAACATGAAATCTGCTCACTCTCGTTTGTCATTTTCATACAAAGGTCATATCCCTGCTGTGTTTCTGAAGTTTTGTTTTTTGTTTTTCATTTTATCATAATTTCAGAAATGTCCTCCTCCTTTGACTTGGAATTTGAAGTGTCTGGTATCCATAGCTACGTGATGATGGACGGATTCATGCCAACTCTGGGACAGATCACGTGCACTTTCTGGATGAAATCATCAGACACATTTAATTATGGAACTCCCATCTCGTATGCTGTTGAGGGTGGCAGTGACAATGCCTTTCTGCTCATAGACTATAACGGGTAAGAACTACTGTTTACTTCCGGAGACCTCCTGCATCATTACTTTATAGGGTTGAGTTTCCCAAAAGCATCTTTGTGTTGCTAGTACAGTAATACTTTTTTTGGAATTTATCATAAAGTAATTATCAAATTTAACACTCTTCCTCTTTAACACACCTTTGACTGTTTATATGGGTAGCAGCATGTATAAATGTGTGATAATTTAATGTGCAGTTTGTATAATGCTATTTGGTGCATTATAATCTTCCATTTTGTGATATTAAGCTTCCATACTTGTGACATTAACTTTGCAGCTCCAATGCAAAAGTTAAGTAGAAAACTTTAAATTAATGTCAATTATACTGTTTATATATGTTAATATACCATACATGTGCAAGAACCAAACCATCCTTTTGGCTTACTTTAGCTGGGTGCTGTATGTGAATGGGAAAGAGCGCATCACGGATTGTCCAGCAGTGAATGACGGCCGGTGGCACCATATTGGGGTGTCATGGAGGAGTGAAGATGGGGACTGGAGGGTTTATATTGATGGAAACCCTTCAGATGGAGGAAAGGGCCTATCCACTGGCACCAAAATACCAGGTAAAATAATCACACTCAAAATCTCCCTTTGTGTTTTTCAAATAATTTTAGCTTCGTTTGCAGTACTATATAACATAAAATAAGTCCTGTAATAACAGCAATAACCACATGCTACCCAAAATAACTATATATATATATATATATTAGGGCTGGGAATTTAACACGTTAATTAGATTAATTAATCACAGAAAAAAATTACGCGTTAATATTTTTAACGCAATTAACGCGTATAGACATGTGATGTTACACTTTGTAGAACTGCCGCAAGCGTAGAACTGGGATACTCTGATCTTTTTTTGGATTCGGCTCCCTCTGACTCACTCAGTAAAGTGATCCTGCGAGTCACTTGAGTCACTATTGCCAAATTGACAGCGGCCGGTAAGAACGAGTGTCAGTGTAAGAACGAGTCTGT
>JBBPDC010000011.1:500085-520099 GCA_037974485.1 Hemigrammopetersius urotaenia | reverse complement strand
AGTGATAATGTCATGACCATTGTAGCCTAAGGTATAGGCTTGTATTCAATAATAAATGGTAAAAACTGCTTCTTGTACTGTCTGTATGTATGTTCGATTAAATGCGATTAATTAGATTAATTAATTGCCACACCATGTAATTAATTAGATAAAAAATTTTAATCACTTGACAGCACTAATATATATATAGAGAGAGAGAGTCACATTTGTAGTTTGAATTACATTGTGCATCATTTCTGTTGTCTCTGTGAGTTGTGTAGGAGGTGGTGCTTTGGTACTTGGGCAAGATCAGGACCAGAGGGGTGAAGGCTTCAACCCTGTAGAGTCTTTTGTTGGCTCCCTCAGTCAGCTCAACATATGGGATTATGTTCTTTTGCCACAGCAGGTACATCTGCACGAAACTACCAATCTTTGTATTCCATGCCTGTAATGTGACTTTTATTTGGCCTACACTTTATAATACACTACAAAATACTGTGACATGAACTTTGTATTTGTAATGGCAAGGTCTTTCCTGCAAATTTGGCTTTACATAAATGGAACTTGTAATAAAGTTACACCTCATGGCACAACTGATTGCACAAAACTATTTAAAAGAAATGTCCCTCACCATTTGTTCCTAGGCAAACAGGAATATATGATGTCATGTGAGTTATGAATAATATCAGTGCAGTATATCTTATTCGAAGTTCCTCTAAATATTTTATATATTCCAACTATCATGTCCCTTGCTGTTTTTAAAGCAGTTTTATTGACATCTGTTCTTAAACAAGTCACATTTGGATAGTACAAGTAAAATGCATTGTACAGGTCAAATATGAATGTTTGCTATAGTCATAAAACAAGCACTACAGCATGTGTGTTGTGTTGGTTCAGTGTACTCTGCTCTGTAAAGTCTATAGTGAAGTGTGCTTCGGGCTTTCAGCTTTAATGTCTGACCTGTTCCTTGTGTTATCAGATCAGATCTCTGGCCAGCAGTTGTCCAAATGATCTTCAGAGAGGGAACGTTTTTGCCTGGCCTGACTTCTTGCAAGGGGTCACAGGAAGAGTTCAAATAAGGTCTAAGAGCATGTTCTGTGCTGGTGAGGAAATATTGCGTTAAAATACTTTCTGTCACTTGTCACCGCTGAATATCATTTTCATTGTTGGCAGCTTTTTTGAGTTTTTTGAAATGCCCTACCTAAGTTATGTTTGTTAAAGTAACAGTCCTTACTCTTCTGGGAAGGCTATGTACTAGTTGTTGAAACATTGCTGTGAGATTATGATTGCTTTCAGCCATAAGAGCATTAGTGGTATTAATGATGTTTCATTCTGAGTCTGCATTTTCATGGGCTGCTATAGATACAACTATAAAAACAATAGTTTTTTTTTTCATGCATCATGTGACCAAGACGAGTGTTTTTACAAAATAAAATATCTTTCAGACTCTGATAATCAATGAAATATTATTAATTCTATCTTTCTGTGCGGCCCCGTACAAAATGACTCACGGGATGAAACTAGTCTGTGACCCTGTGGTTGGGGACATCTGCTTTAAGTCATATATAAGTCATTTTATTCTCTTATTATGAATAAAATAAGTTGCTTAACAGTGACCAGGAAAGTAATCAGAATTAAGTCCTGTATTGAGTATCACTGCATTTTGTTGTGTTAGATTGTCCTCTGCTGGCAGATTCTGTCCCAAACTTGCGCTCCTCCAGTCAGACAGTGAACCCTGGCTCCCAGGTGAAATTCTCCTGCAATCCTGGGTACTACCTAGTAGGGGAGCCAGTGCAACAGTGCCAGAACAAAGGAGCATGGAGCCATGTACAGCCACGGTGTGAACGTGAGTATGTAAGCACGTTGTCATAAAAAAAAGCTGCAGATGGATCTGCTTGTATACAGGCCCTTAAATCTTTACAATAGTGCTGTCACAGACATATCAAATGCATTCACATCACATGCACACCAACATGAAATAAATAGATCAAAAAATGAAACATGTACAGACAAGGGCAGGTTCTGAATCACTTTTTAAAAGCTAATTTATTGCAAATAAATATGAAAATAGTCTCTATGTCCCTCTGCAACATTATAATATTAAAACAGTAGTAGGAAGCTGAAAAAACTTGTAAAAATGTATGAATTGATAAATAGTGGTGTAAATAAGGATTGACCATTTTTACTTTATTAATTCATGCCTGACATCTTATTGAGCACAGTATCATTTCAAATATATGTTCTGCGTCTTGTCTGCACAGGTGTGAACTGCGGTGCTCCTCCTCTTCTTGAGCATGGTCAATATCATGGGGAGGATTTTTACGCTGGGACCTCAGTAGAATACCAGTGCAACTCTGGCTTTTACCTGCTTGGGGAGAGCAAGATGCAGTGTGCCAACAATGGCAAGTGGACTGGAAACCCACCGGCATGTCTAGGTAAACATGACTAAACTAAAAGAAAAATAAAACTGCTTTCAGGTCAATTCATGGAACTCTTTTTTTTTCTGTGTGGCCCTTTATTTATTCTGTGTACATATTTACTTTGTGTCTACATTGTAGACGTGGATGAATGTGCCTTGGGTTCAGATTGTGATGAGCATGCCAGCTGTCAGAACACAGATGGCTCTCACATCTGTACTTGTATCTACCCTTACACTGGAGATGGAAAGAGCTGCACAGGTAAAACAGTTGGAAGGGCTAAATCGTAATAATAATTGTAATCTTACTGACACTATACAGTATGTTCATAGAGCTCATTGCTGTTGATGTTTGTTGTCTCACTACTGAACCAATTTGATGCTTGGGAGGATTTTCGTCAAAGTAAATACATTTTCAGTTTTAACAGAGTAGTGATCACTATAAAATACTGTATGTGGTTATAATATACATTTCTACTGCAGCAGTTAATCAGATGATCATTTTCACCCTTTTTGTCCTGACCAGAGTCAGGGAAGTGTAAAGATTTGTCATCATACCCATCTTCATCATGGTTAATGTGGTTGATCTTCACTTGGGAGGAGGGTTATGAACTGCTTGGCTCATTCCAGATGTTGTGTTCTAAGACAGGCATATGGGAGGGCTTATTGTTGTATTGTAAAAGTAATAATAAAGATAGATACACTATCTCAAGATTTCAAACAGTTGAATGACATTAACATGGATTTCCACTGATTTCTAGAAAATATTTGTCTAATACAATCTATTTGTCATAGTACTGATTAGGGGATTTTATGTACTATAAATTCATATTTATATGGAGTGTTGATTATCTGTCTATCAGACTATCAGTAAACATTGTCCTCTATACATCAAACCAACTACAGGACAATGTTGAGTTAGCATTCTGAAATCAATCCTGTTTCTGTAAGTGACTGTAATTACAAAAGCAGGCCCTGTTGTTTTTATGCACTGTCATGCAGTTCAGATAGAGTCAGGATTTCTTTGAAACTGATGAATCAGCACATGAGCGCAGAATCTGACAGCTCCTCTTTGTGCTAATGTTAACTCAAATGCATACACATGCACGCACACACAACAAAACATAGATTAGATTAACTGTTTTGTCAAGTACATCCAGAATGCCCATTGTTTCCGTGAGATAATTGTCCAGCTTTAATGCCTTGTCAAATAAATCAGTATTCATTGCGATGCATTCAAATGTATAATAATGTCCAGACCAGCCGTACCACTCCCACATGGCCCAGGCAAATTTCTTTTACATTGGGTTAGGATTGATGGTGGTTTAATGATGTAATGAAGAAGATATGTATTGCCTGTGTTGCAAAAGGCTATGTGATGTGGAAGTTACTGGAAAGGGTCAGACTGGCTCTTTTTGTACAGTCAGTACTCTGAGAGGTTGGTCTTTACTGGAATGGTTGATACACACGCTGTGTGTTGCAATGTAGTGTGTTGCAAAGTACCCTCTAAAATCTTATGTAGGTGTAAATCCAAAAATTATAATGGTTCTTAGAATGGTTTTAGGGCAACATGCGAATTGCGTGATTGAAAAATACACATTCATTTTAGGCAATGTATATGACTACATGGTGCCCACATAGTACAAAACCGCAATGGATCTTTTTAAAGCACTTATAAATATCAACATAGCAAAGTATATTATCAGCATTCTTTGTCATAGCAGAAATACACAAGGCTATAACGTTTTTCTAATCCACAGAATATTTTAAAACAAAGTTATCAAAGTTAACTTTTATGATAGTTGACACCAGAAGATACCCATCTCTACAAATGTGTATGTAGGTTTATTTCACGTGTCAGGGTGGGGTTATGCAGGTGTAAAACAAACTGAAGAACACCTTAAGTAGAGTTTTTTAAAATTGTAATTATTTTGTTCTTCCAGCCCTGTCATGTAGTCAACCCACTGTCCCAGAGCATGGAATCATGAAGGGGACTAACTTCACATATAGAAGCAAGGTGACTTTCAGGTATCAATGTCAGTGCTAGAAGAAGAGTTATTTATGAGAAGCATTTAGCTATCTCAGGGAGTCATATTTCCCATGATATATGGCCCATTTCTGTATGGTTTTCGAAATACTTAATTATTCTAATATATATATTTCTCTCATTTGCATGCAGCTGCAAAGAAGGTTACACTCTTGAAGGCCCAACAGAGATCCAGTGTGATTCAAATCTGAACTGGAATAACCTGCCACCTAAATGTGAGCCTGTGACCTGCAGTGAGCCTCCTGCTGTGGAAAATGCTGAATTAATTCTCACCAGCAAACTCTACATGTCCAAATTGGCATACACTTGTAGGGAGGGATACAGGTAAAATGAAACATTTTATTAAAACCAAGACTTGAGTGTATGTTTTAACCCTCCTTATTCTTAAGCTGAATTATGAGATGTTTCTATTTGTTTGGCCATATGACATTAATTAATTATTAATTTTCCTTCTTTAAACGTTTATTTCTTTCATTTTGCACATTATCGCCTAATGTGACACCAATAGTGCCTCATTAAAATGGATCAGAGCAATTTTCTGTGAACAACTGTAAATGAATGGCAAGCTAGATATGATGATGATAATCTTAACATTTTCCTGCTATGAAGATTACAGGGATCAAGGGAGCTCTGGTGTGAGGCATCTGGAGAATGGACATCTCCTGCCCCAGTCTGTGCAAGAGTGGACTGTGGGGAACCTCCTCCATTAAAGGACGCAGTGATCAAGGGAGACAACTTTACTCTGGGCAGTGAGGTCCTGTACATCTGTAAAGAGGGGTAACTACTACAGACATCTTTCTTAAAAAAATTATAGGTAGACCTGTTTGTAACCTGTGTGTACATTAGAAATGATCATTCAAAACATCTAAACATATATGAAATGATATGCACTGATTGAACCTTTTTATATACTTTTTATGAAAATGTTAACAGCTGTGTACTGAATGTATTTCACAATGTTTTTTGTTTGCCACATACAGATTCACTCTACTTGGTGCTGAAACTCAGGAGTGCCTGCCAAATGGAAAATGGAGCCATAACTCTTCCCAGTGTGTGCCTCGCCAGTGTGGATCACCTCCACCAGTTGACCATGCCCACTCTGATGCTGGTCACCAGCTGTTTGGTGACACTGCTATCTACTTCTGTGACGATGGATACACCATTGGCAACAACACCAAGTTGTTCTGCAATGCAGAGGGCATTTGGGCACCGCCTGATGGCTATAGTATACCACACTGCATTGCCAATTTCTGCCAGCGCCCTCCAGATCTACCTCATGCTATTCTGGACTCTATCAACAAACCCAAATACGCTAGCAACACAGGGGTCAGCTACAAATGTGAGGAAGGCTTTGTCTTGAATACTACAGCAACTCTGAAATGCTTAATGGGAGGAGAGTGGTCACCTTCTCCCTTGGATATTGGGTGTGTGCCAGTCAGATGCTCCAAGCCAGAGAGCATTGAGAGGGGTTATGTCAGCGGAACCAACTACAGCTTTGGAGCTGTGGTTGCATATACCTGTGATAAGGGCTATTATATCAGAGGGGAAAAAAGGAGGACTTGCAAAGCTAATGGAGAGTGGGGCGGGATTTTACCAACTTGCCAACCTATTTCTTGCTCTAATCCACCTCCTTTAATTAATGGCTACATCCAGGTGATTGTTCCAATTTTTTCTTGTTTGATATTGGTCTGTATTCAAATACATATGTACAGTTCTTAGTAGATTATTGTAATTGTATTGATATGTTCTGTTGTTTATTGTTTGTTATCTTTTAAATTTCTAGGGGAAGGCCAACTATTCGTACAGCAGTAAGGTGACTTATGCTTGCAATCCTGGGTATCGCCTGACTGGGAAGTCTGAGCGTATATGCATGGCTAACAAGCAGTGGTCCAACAGTGATCCCCCAGTCTGTGTGCTGTTGACTTGCCCCACACCTCCTAATGTAAAACATGGACACTACAGAGGCTCCAGATTTGAAGTGGGAAGTAAAGTGGAATATGTCTGCGATGAGGGTTATGAACTCACTGGAGATGCAATATGGACTTGTTTAAAGTATGGCAAGTGGGACAAGAGCAAAACTCCTCACTGTTCTCCAGTTCAATGTCCAGAGCCTCCTTTAGAGGAGAACCATCTAGTATTGAGAAGCTTGGATTCAGACTCAGGTATTGTGGAGCTTTCTTGTGAGGATGGCTATGTGCTGCATGGGGCAAGGACTCTGCGATGTACTCCATCCCAAGAATGGAATGATTCCTTCCCAGTCTGCAAGCAGGTGTCTTGTGGACCACCTCCAGAGGTTTCCTTTGGTGATCCATCACCAACTTCTTCCTATTTTGGGAGTGTGGTTACCTACTCCTGCATGGCAGGATTTACCCTTCGGAAAGAAGGTTCTGTTAGTTGCCAGGCAGATGGAAGTTGGAGTACCCCTCATCCAGAATGCATTCCTGTCGAGTGCCCACATCCTGAGGAAATACCTAATGGTATAGTGGATGTACAGGGTCTCATGTATCTTAGTACTGCCCTGTATAGTTGCAAACCTGGATATGACTTAGTGGGCAACACAACGGTATTATGTGGTCAGAGCGGCCTTTGGATTGGAGGGGTACCAGCTTGTCACTCTATTGAATGTCCTCTACCCAAGGACATACCCAATGGTTCTGCCATGTACTCATGGCATCAGTTTAGCAGGTCTGTTACTTACTCCTGTCACAGAGGATATCAGCTAGAAGGCCCAGAAACTCTTTCTTGTCTGGAGAATGGTAAATGGGACAAAGAGGTTCCATCTTGCAAACTAATTTACTGCTCACCTCCTAAACCCATTGAAAATGGCTTTGTTGAAGGCAGAGACCATAAATATGGTGTCACCATCTTTTACAGCTGCTTCCCTGGCTTCTTGCTTGTGGGACAGAACCATCTTACTTGTGAGGAACATGGCTGGTCAAGTTCAGTGCCTACGTGCAGTCCAGCAGACTGCGGCCTTCCCCCACACATTGACTTTGGCGATTACATGAAAATCCAAGACCCATCTGCTGAGTTGTCTGGAGGAGACAGCAAACCAGTAGGCCAGCGTTCCCCAGCAGACACCAACTTTTTGCATGGAACCATGGTCCAATATCGCTGCCATGCAGGTTATGATGTAAATGGTGGAGTTGCTTTGGTTTGCCAAGAGGATGGCACATGGAACGGGACAGCTCCTGTGTGTGTTCCAGCTGAATGTGAGACACCACCCAATCCTGAGTATGGAACAGCAATTGTAACAGACACAGTTCTGGGCAGTTTAGTGGAGTACAGCTGTGAAGAAGGCTATGAACTAGATGGTCAAACAGTGCGACAGTGCATCTCTGGACGCCAGTGGAGTGATGAAGCACCCCGCTGCATTCCTGTAAACTGTGGTGATCCAGGAGGTATTGCAAATGGTGAAGTAGTGGGTTCCTTTTATTTTAAAGGAGCAATACACTATGAGTGTCATGCTGGATTTATACTTCAAGGTTTGGAAACTAGAACTTGCCAAATGGATGGTAAATGGGACGGCAAAGCACCATGGTGTAGGGCTGTTTCTTGTGGGCGTCCTCTGCTCTCAAGTGATGTGCTGGTGGATGGAGACATGTATACATTTGGCAAGCGTCTGCTTTTCAGCTGCAACCCCGGGTTCATCCTGCACAGGACATCCACCAGTGTTTGCTTAGCAAATGGCACTTGGAGTGAGATTGCTCCTAGGTGCCTCCCAGCTGACTGTGGTCGACCCCCTATCATTATGAATGGCCGTGTCAGAGGAACAAATTATGGTTACAATGGCAAAGTGAATTATGAGTGTAATGAGGGCTATACCTTGACAGGAGTTCCGACTCTCATCTGTACAGGTGATGGACTGTGGGATGTTCCTCCTCCACGATGTGACATAGTCACTTGTGACCCACCTGAGGACATCAGTCATGGCTTCCTGAATGGCTCAAGCTTTAATTTTGAAGATGTGGTGGAGTATGTTTGTTTCCCTGGCTATGAGATAGTTGGTAGTCCAATTTTACGCTGTGCAGCTGATGGTACTTGGCTTGGAGAGGTACCAGAATGTCGACCATGTTTGTGCAGCCCACCAGTTCTGAAATTTGGCGCTGTGCTTGGCCGAGATCACACCTGTGGGGCCAGTGTCTGGTTCCGGTGTGATGACGGCTATAAAACTCTTGGACCCACAGAGGCTGTGTGTGAAAAGGGTGGAGTTTGGAGTCCAGGGGTACCCATCTGTAGCAGGGGGAGATGTTCAACACCTCCACCAACGGTATCTAATGCGGTTGTATTAGGCGGTACAACTGCACTTGATACAGTCACCTATGGATGTAGCCCAGGATACCTTTTGCGGGGTCACCCTAATCTCTCCTGCGGAAGACTGGGTAGGTGGGGAGTACCTAATCTGCACTGTGATCCTGTTTCTTGTGGAGAGCCCCCTCTTGTCCCAAATGCGATGACTATAGGGTCAACTTTTACCTATGGGAGCAGGGTTCAGTACAGGTAATTTCAGAATGACTTTTTAACATTTGTAACATTATTACATAGTTTACATGGTCATCACTAAAAATTGTTTATAATTTATTATTTTTGTTTCAGGTGTGCAGATGGGTACAAGCTGGTCACACAAACAGACTCAGTCAACTGTCAGAGTGATGGTACTTGGTCAAAACATAGTGTGAGGTGTCGGTCGATACCATGCAGCCTGCCCACCAACCTAACCCATGTTGTGGTGGCAGGGGCACAGCTCACTCCAGTAGGAAGCACTGTAACAATTACCTGCAAGCCTGGGTTTTATCTTGAAGGGCCGGAACTATCTGAATGTGGGGTAAGACCTGATTTTTTTTTTCTTATGTAACCTTAGTGCTGTGCAGACCTACAATTTGTACTGACAGAAACTGTTGTATTTTATGTTTAGTTTCTTTAATATTATCTCAAAAGAAATAAAATATGTCTTTCATTTATAGTATGGTGGTACTTCACAGCAGGCAAATGATACATATTGATTTTTATGTTATCTAGCTTTTTGGCAGATGGCATCCATCTTTCTCCTCCAATTATTGCGTGCCTGTCGTCTGTGAAAAGCCACTCCCCATTCTCCAAGGCAACATTGAAGGGGAGAGCTACAATTATGGGGACATGGTTACATACTCATGTTTGCCAGGTTTTGAACTGCAGGTATGTTTACAATACTTACACTTTACATGTTTTAATTGCAAAGTGCTTTTTTCAGTGACAATATCGGTGCTCAGTGAGATATGTTTAGAATGTAATTGTATTTGCCTTAGAAGATAGAGTTGACTTTTTGATTTTTAAATATGACAAAGTAGAAATGTGACAATATGAAAATTATGAGTCAATGTAAAATGTAAAACATTTTTCACCTAAAAATATGTTGATGTCAATGCTGTTATTTACAGAATGTAGACATTGAGACCTATTCCACCTGGATTAGCGTTACTGAAAAATGCAGGGAAATAATTAAAATGCAAACATTTAAGCCATGAACATTCCGTGGCAGGGTATCCCAGATAGGCGTTAGTGCTAAATAAAGCAAAGAGATTTGTGGTACGTTGCTCCTTTGTTTATTTACTTGTTTATTTATACCTGCCATCTCTCAACCTTAGGGTGACACTGTTCAGTTTTGTCAGGGAGACAAAACATGGAGTGGGGCTCAACCTTTGTGTGTTGGTGAGCATACATCTGCACAATATACACACAAGATTTTGTGTTGTAAATTATACGCAAAGTCATTTATCTGGACATTAGGCATTTATTTCTTAAAAACACTAACATTACAGTTAGCTATTTGTTGTTTGTGAACAGTATATAAGAATTTGCCACCAATTTAGAATCTCTGTAAACCCATTTCATATTGTCCCATTAACCTTTAAGATAATTATCAATAGACTTTTATGTGGATAATGACTTTTTGTAACATGGTTATCAAATGTGCATGGCAGTTTTACTATTATGGATGAAACCTCTTTATTTTCAGCGGTTCCATGTGGCCCTCTACCATCTGTGAAAAATGCAGTTTCATTTGCAAGCGGTGGGTCATATGGGAGTATCGTCACATTCGTGTGTAACTCAGGGCTAGATCTGATTGGCCAGCAGAACCTCATCTGTCAGGCTGATGGAACGTGGAGCTCACCTGCACCAAGCTGTGAGGGTAAAAAGGCTGATTATAGATACTTTGTATGATGTGAACTACAATATATTCCCACACTGATAAAGTAACTCTAATTTTCTCTCAGCCTCTAAAGGTTGTTCAAAGCCTGACAGGATATTAAATGGTAAGGTGCAAGAACACAACTTGGCCAGTGGGAAAGCTCTTGAGTTTTTCTGTCATGACGACTACACTCTGCAGGGGGAGTCCATTGCTGTTTGCATGGGAAATGGCTCCTGGAGTTCAGCGTTTCCTGTTTGTAAACGTAAGACTCCTATACACTGTCACTATTCTGCCATTTATTAGAGCTCCTACCCCTCAATTTGTTCTTTAGAAAATGCTTCTGGTAGTTGTAAAAGGACGTTAAAACAACATGTTTTCCTCCCTTTTTGCTCTTTTTATGATTTCTTAGACTTTGTAATATTTATATGCAATTGGACAACTTTCTGGTGACAATTTTCTCACTCACTGTTGAAGTGGTTATCTGTAGATTACAGTTTGTGGTATGAGTTCTTTAGTGTTACAATGTCATATCTGTTTTTACATTGAATCATTAGTAAACATTGTTCAAATGTTTCACATTAATAGATTGCAGATTGTAACATGCCATTAGTGTTAGAAACTCATTTCACTATCTGTTTCTACATTTAATGAATAGTAAACATTTCTCTAATTTTTCACATTCATCTCAGTTCCACATCTACATTCTTTTTGAGCTGTCGCCCTCCCACACAAACATAATTCAGCTAATTCTTGTCATACCTATCCTTTTCAACTGTAATAGCAAGCCTAACAGGCCTGCCTTTATAACTCACAGGCAGATACCATTATCCTGCCTCAGTGTCAACTTTAATACATGAGTTTTAGTCAGTCTAAGGCCACTAATCCTGTAAGAGGTAGTTAGCAAAACAAAAGTGTTGCATACGATTTTGGTTAGCTCTAGGGCTGTGCAACATATTGTCTGTTAACCATTATAGCAATACTGGTCTCTGCAATACTGATATCGCGGAAGGCTACGATATGCAAATTAGCCTGTGACCAGTCAGAGCTCCAGGTGAATGTTGCTTGGTCTTTTCTTTTGAGAGTTGAATTGAGATGTTCATGTAATTCAACACAAGTTAAATTAGTTTGGCTCATCTTTAACCAATAAAAATGCTTATGCAGAGAGTATTTATTTTCTACCCATCTTCTACATTTTTTCTGTTCCATTTTTTCCATGTTTATGCAGGTTTTTGTACCAAAAATATAATTCAATGATTATTTATTCTGACATGACCATTACCAGTCTCTCGTTATGCATTAGAATTAAACAGTGCTTTTAAGACTGATATAAGTAAATGGTCTCTTTTCTAGTTGGCTGCACCATATTGCAGTTCATTCTACAGGCAGCAGAACGATTTGAAAATGGGTTGGTTTTGCAGCTTTCTATTTGTATGTGGGCTGTATGGATGAGGGGGTGAACATACAGTAATGAAACAGGCCATTTAATATATTCCAGTTGTAAAATGTAGCAATATTAAAATTTGTCTGCTGCCTCATGTGCTGAACTTGCATTAGGTCAGCTATGGACCAGTGATCATGTGCTCCACAATTCATTATCTGTTTTATTGCAGAATTTGCATTCACAGAACCATGATAAGTAATTTCTTTGAAAAGAAAGATTTTACCATACCTATAGAAATAAGGACCTGCCAGTGGGTCCAGACCTCTGTTCCACACATTATTTTATAATTAAAATAAACTACCAATGTCTGTAATCAGACAGTTCACATTGTTTTCCATTTTGCTACTGAATAATAAGTCATAGGATATAATAAGGGAATTGATGGGGTTAAGGAGCAAACAGAGGTGAGACAGTCTACTCCTGCTTTTGTATATTTATATACCAATGTAATACTAATGTATTGTAGCTTCATTTGATTACTCCTCAGGTTTAGTGTCACCATTGGACAAGGATGCATTAATTTATCAGGGGTGTTGTTTCAACTGATCAACTGTAGGACTGAAGTTGAATACCACTGGTATATCCAGTCAGTACTGTATTTGATTGAATGGAATTGTGTGGCATAATTAAACTAAACTCATACAGTAGTTGATCTTTTCTGATGTATGAGAAAAAATTGAAAGTGGGGAAATTAATCCATTGCCTCTGTCGCCATGTAGCCAAGTCGTGCTCACCTCCACCAGGTTGGACAGGGAACACCACAGTATTTCTGGTGGGTCAGACGATATCAGTCAGATGTCCCAAAGGCCAACAGGTCAAAGGTCAAAAGGGGAAAAGCGCAGCATCTATAACCTGCAGGAGTGACCAGACTTGGAGCCCGATGAGTGCAGTCTGTGAGAGTGAGTAGGCAGCATCTCTTACCACTTATCCTACCACACACCTGCCAACATTTTATAGACCTATTTTAAGTTTTGCAGTATTGATGGAAAATGAAAGTATGTCTGAGGGTCAGTGCTACTTTAAATCAATTCCTAGCCCCATATGCATTACCTTCTTTTGAACTGTATCAGCAGTCGCCAAACCTTTTAAAAGATAATTTGAGGAGAAGTTAAAGCTGCAGGGAATGTTCCTGGTTTTTGAAGCACAAAAATGTGCCTATTAGTACCTTTTACAGTTTGTTCACAATCCTGCCAAAACACAGACTTTTAGTGTGTCTGTACTTTAACTGTATGTTATACTTTGCAGCCACTTCTCCAAATCTGTTGAAATTAAAAGATGTGAGGTTAGATATTTTTTGTGGTGTACAGTAATCCCCCAGTTCAGCAGTCACGGATTTTTTTCCCACAATATCGCGGAAATCCCCACAACAACAGCAGAAACTACAAGATATTCTCCACCATTTTTCCTTTTTTTATATAGCATTTTAGAGCTAAATTATCAAGAAAATTTGTATTTTTGTAACATATATGAATGTAAATTCAGCTACATTTCCAAATAAAATTCCATATAAAGCTATAAATATAGAAAAAGCAGGGGATTACTGTACTGTTAATGTACATGATTGCACATTTTGTTAGACAATTTCATAATGATGTACAACATATTTTTATGTTGTACATCATTTAATAATTGCGCACACACACACACACACACACACACACACACACACACACACACACACACACACACAAGATTCATGTTGAGAAATTCCAAGGCATTTTCAAAGTAAAGTTCCCTTTAAGTTAAAACAGGATTGTTCCTTCTTTATCTCTGTCTTTTTCTAGTCTCTCTTTAGACTCTTTAGCTTCTCTGCGGCATCACCCTTCTCTCTTTCTAAGTGCTTAGTCAGAGCATTTATTGTGATTGCAGCCTCAGCTATTTTATTGATAGCTGAGCCACAGCATTACATTACCACATCATGTTGCCTACAGACACTTTAAGCCTAATACTGTACATGCAGTAAACGGTCAAAATGATACTATAGAGTAATACACTGTATGTCCATGTAATGCATTTAAAATAAAATTACTCTTTTTTATTTTATGACAAACTTGTTCAATTTTTGTATGAATCATATAAAAGTGATTTAGTAAGATGTTTAAAGTACAATTTTGCAATGCTGTCTAACCCTAAAAGAAAGGATGCAGAACTATCAATTGTGCTGAGAGAGTATATTTTAAATTTGAAAGAAAATGTGGTTAGTAGATTTGGTGTACACTTTTCTTCTACCTATGCACAAACTTTTATATAAACAGCCTTTCTTTAATTAGTAGCCTGCATGCTTGTTATCCATGTTGCTGTAATGTATGAATGCTGCTGTTCTGTGGTCATGAAAACTGTGGATATAAATAAAACTACAGGTACTTAAATTACTATTGCATGTACAGATTTCCATATACTGTTGTGAATGGCCTGTTTAAATCTTTGCACTTGCTCTCATACTTTTAGAATGCTTTTAATGCAAATTTTAAAAAAGAGCTCTTCAAAAAACAGCTTTGCATCTAATTAGTGTAACAGAATACTTCACCCAGTAAAGCAAACATGGTAAACAAGTGACAGGCACTGTCTAAGGTAATGTAATAATGCAACATTTACAAACTACTAGTGATATAATTTTACTTACTTGATGGTAACTTTGTAGTTCTCATGATATAAAGTTATAAAGTAAAGTATTTGATATTAATAGTTCTTACCTTTTTGATGAAGTATTCTTTCACTTTCCCTCAATGACATACAACATACAATATCCTTCATCTCTACTAGTGTCAGTACCATATATATATATATATATATATATATATACTTGTACTACCCTGTCTCAACCACGTTCCTTGCAACCATGTTCCATGTTTGCAAATATGGAGTGGGGAAAGGCTCCAGTAAGCCCAATCATATCGAGGTAAACTGCGAGTGTATCTAACGTTTTATTAGTTTACAGTATCGAAAGTCATTAAATTATGTTCAGAATGTCATGTTTTAATAGCAACATACATGTGCAATATTTACAAATAAATTATAATTAAAATGAAAACAGAAAACTGTCACCATAGGAAAACCCCACCACCAATGCAGTAAAGATTGCAGTACTCTGCAGCAAGGTTTTCTTATGTGGCAGCTGCTCAAACAGAATCATCATGGACAGCACATGTCATTATATAACTGGGCTTAATTTGGAAATTTCTATTATTATTTGTGCATAAATGAACACTCACAATTTGTCCAAATACTTTTGAGTCCCTAGAAATTAGGGGTCTATATATGAAAATTAAATAATTATTGTCATATTTATTGTTTTATTTTAATTTTGCCATGGTAGCTAACAGCTAAAATAACAATAACGTTCTTGATGTCCAAATATTTTCCACTTGACTGTATAGTAAATCAGATTTCATATTGTCATTCTATTTTTAAATTGTATATTGCAAACCCAAGAGTTCTTCTCTTTCATTTAATTTCACTCAACCCATGCAGTGTCCCCTATTTTTTTAAAATGCATTTGCATGTCTCTATAAAGCAAGTTTGCTTGTATCATTTAAACAGTGTACCTGTTTTTCCATACAATATACCTTTGAAGCTGGACAAATGAAAATTGCTTATGTTTACAAAACTAAAAATGTTTGTATATGGAATATATGGAATTGTGTATTTTAACTCCTTATGATGGGTATTTGAGTATATTTTTTCTGTTATGCTCTAAACTGTCCAGATTGATATTGGCCCTATGATTTTGGGTCACTAACTTTGTATAATGGGCACACTTCATTGTGTCCCTTCACACAGATGTGAATATTCTAAACTAAATTCACCACCATGTGAGATTTTAAACACTCCAACAAGTCCTCCCAAGCGGGCTTACGAGACATCTGAGCTTTTTAGTGGCTTTCTTAGTTGTAGAAGGCTTCTCTTCAGACTTATCAGCTTCTAAAACCCTGCTAAAAGTCTTTCTAACTTCCTGGGCCGATACATCTTAACCCTACACAGGGGTGTCCTGCGGCCCCCCTCTCCACATGGCTAATGGAGTGGTCCGTGGGGCTGTGTTCCAGTTTGGTGATGTGGCAGCGTACTCATGCTTCGTGGGCTACGTCATGGAAGGCATTGGCCGGAGTGTGTGCTTGGAGAATGGCACATGGACTCCGCCCCCTGCCTGTAGAGGTAGAACCAGGACACACCCAGTTTAGCCTGAGTCACCCCTCTGTGCATCCTTTTCTATAAGAACCTGTGACTGTTCTTGACCTTTCTGCTCTTGAGAAGTTAGTTTATTAGGTACACCTGCCATATAACTGCATTTTGTTGGAATACAGTTAATTGAAGTAGTTTTGGAGTTTATGAGGCACCGTGGCATTACGGGTTTTTTTTTTATAAACTATGTATACTTACTAGGGCTGTAACAATACATCAAAGCCATGATTCGTATCATGATTTTTTTCTGCCCAGCTGGCCAAAATCACACAAAAACTCGCTCAAAACACAACCAGCCAGCTTATAAACACTTATAATGCGATATGTCATAATTTCCTTTTACTTACATTCTAAGAAATTCAACTTGGACATGTGCGCCTCCCCAGACGGTCCTTGTGGATTTTGGACTATAACTCCACCTGGGAAGGTCAGAAAGACGCACGGGAGGGCTTGATTGAATCGTAACAACCACTACTACTGGTTACTATTGGTAACGGACATGAAAATGGGTTTCATTAGGAGGTGTACCATCCACGGGTCACCCACCTAGCGGTGAAAATTAACAGATGTGGTAGCATTGGATCTGGATGGGAAGGATAACTCAGGGAGTTGCATATCGTTACAGCCCTAACACTTACTTTTTTATACACATATATCTGTGTCCACCTTTTAAGTGAAGTGAAGTGAAATGGCCCCTTATAGTCTTGCATGAACACACCATAGCACAGTACATTTCTTGGGTTGGATCATTTTGGTGGGAGATAATCATTCCCCCAGTAATACCGAAGAGTTTACAGCCCCAGTAACCTACCTGTGCCTGATAAACCCCATGCAGTTCAACACACACTACTCTGCCACTAAAACACCATTGTCAGTGCAACTCATGTGCTGAAAAAGATTGGTTGGTCCTATAGTGGTCCTTTTTCATTGATGGACAAGGTTGAGCGCAGTTACAAAAGTGCAGCAACAGATGGTCTAGAGTCAATAACTTTAAATCTTAAATGTGCACCTTAATGGTAGGTGTACCTGGTAAAACAACCAGTGATTGTAGGTAAAAGGTGTACCCTATAAACTGGCAAGCCTCTGCACCACACACACACACACACACCCACACCCACACCCCGATGTCAGTGACCTGGGCACTTGCTTTTCCTCTTTTATTTAAAAAAGTGTTGATGTCACACCATTTATAAAAGATCACCACATGTGCTTTAAGTGTCTTTACTCCACTCTTTTCTACACATCCCTTTAACCTGCATGTTTGTCACAATGGTCTTTGTATTGCTTCTTTTCTGTGTTACCTATGTTAGGAGTAGGCAAATAGGCTACATGTCCCTGTGGAATGTTGTAACACCACCTATACTTGAGCATGAACTTAAAACACTGAGGAGTAATATTATGCAACTTGTTTATCCCACCTGAGCAAAAGGTTAAAACATTTAGTAGCATTAATTTGCAGCTACATTGCAAGCTTCTGCCTCACCGTGTTCCAAAATGTTGTGTTTAATGTCTGATATAATGTCTGCTAGTTTCTTTTGTGTATCACATTGTGACTGTAGAATCAGTATTTGAGTGTGTGTCTCTGTGTCTTTCTGTAGCTGTGTGTTGGTTGCAGTGTCAGAATGGAGGTGTGTGTCAGAGACCTAATATATGCTCCTGTCCCGAGGGCTGGATGGGTCGCCTCTGTGAGGAACGTAAGTTATGTACACAAGTACACACAAGCCTGATGTTATCTCAAGAGATATCAAGTCTTTTTATCATACTCTGGGTTTTGAGATTTGCCAAAGTTAACAAAAAGCTTCTAACATGAGTAGCAGAGTAGCTGTTTGTTGAGCAGCGATCTGTCAGCAGGTGCAGCTTGCAGCTGGAGGGAGAGTGGAAGAGAGGGAGAAACAGAAATGAGAGGGAGAGTTCATGGCAGGGGAAAGGCAGAGTGCAAGGATGAAAAAGAGGAAATATGAGACAGAGCGCTGAAACTTCTACATGTTTAAATTAATTACTTCTCTAGGTACATGCTTATTTAAGGATAGCTTTCCCAAAAATGCATTATTCAGATGGCTTCATATCATTCCTTTATGATACCTTCTTTTCTCATGTTTATGTTTGTGTCTGTACATGTTCTTAAAAAGTTATTCATATGTGTCCATAACAATATGTGTGTGTGAAAGGGACCATTCATTCTGTCATACATGAGGACACCACAGCACACAGTGTGAACAGCACAAAATGTTTCCTCTGCATTTAACCTATTCACCAAGTGAAGCAGCAGGCAGCCAGAAACACAGCAGTGAGCAGTGTGTGGGGACAGTACCTTGCTCAGGGTACCTCAGAGTACTTCTTGATCGCAGGGCGACGCCCTAACCCCTAGGCTACCAGCTGTGTGTGTGTGTAACAAACTCATGTATTTTCAAAATAATAACTTTACAGGAGAAGGAAAAAAACATTCTTGACTTTTGATGTACGTTAAAATAGTAATTTCAGTTTGTCTGTTTATCATGAACTTGTTACACAGGGACTCAAATCCTGGCACTCACAAATTATTTTAATTTGAAAAAAAAATATATATATATGGCCACCATAATCTGACAAGAAGTTTGTGTGTGTTTTGCAGCGATCTGCATCTTGCCATGTCTAAATGGGGGACGCTGCGTAGCTCCATACAAGTGTGAGTGTCCAGCGGGTTGGACTGGCACTCGATGCCACACTGGTAAGTGTGTGTGTGTGTGTGTGTGTGCTTGCTTGCAAGCACTTATAAAGCTGTGTTTGGAAATGTTTTTACCTGTGGTTTAATGGACAACAATGACTGCAGGTATAAAGGAAGTCTTAAGATTTTGCATCTTCCAGATAAGAGTTAAACATGGGAGAGTGAGTCAGTAATCAGTAACCAGCCAAATATTTGTAAGATGTTTAATATTAAATCAGTCACCATAACATCATGTATCAGACCAGTAGATATACCTGTGATGTATGTTACCCACCGGTAATGATGTGATTAGGCTGACCTTGGTAGTCCTTGAATGGGAATAATATTACAAAATTATCTAAGAATATGTATGTAATTTTAAAATAAATACTTTTCTGTTACACACCTTCAGGCCAAAAATGTAACTGTGATTATTGTCCACATTTATTGCTAGTGCTACAGCATGTCTAATCATTTTTTCCAGTGGATTTACATAAGTTGTCTTCAAGTATTACACTTCATCTCTCTGTATGTGTCCTCCCTGTGAGTGAGCACATCATGCTAATCTAATTAACCTCAAGAGTATAAGAGTATGATAGAGGATGGTACAGTTAAACAGAGGAATTATTAACAAGAGCAACGATCTCCCTGAGCAATGCATGAGATCAAGAGAGGGATGACAGATTCTCCCGGGGTCATGCCGTGTCATGCTGCCACTGTTACCACAGAAATGGGCCCCTGAAAGCATTGTCCACACACTCCTAGATCCAAAAGCAAGCTGAACTGACCGCACACATCAGCTCAGGTTTAATTAAGTGAGTGAGAGATGTGGTTATATGTACATGTGTAGTAAAACTACACGCAATTCCTAAGTCATGAAAATGAAAATTCATGAAGATTAATTGATTGAATTGGAGTTTTGATTAATTGAAACAATGCTTATTAGTTGAATTCATTTATATTATAAATAGGGCTGCAAATCTGGAAAAAAATTATCACGATTAATCGCAATTCTATGTCAAGCCAATATATAATATATAATGAACACACTAAGTCATCAATTTTACAAAGAAGGCTTTGTTTATTTGTTTTTTCCCAAC